>BTPG01000008.1:164566707-164609207 GCA_036245525.1 Semisulcospira habei
AGAGGATGTGTATTACGTCACATAGAACTACGTTAGTGTGTTTTTTTTCTGCTATTTTGTCGAACCGAGTTGCTATCAAGACTCGAAAGCGAGGTCCTAAAGCCTCATCGAGAGGGCTATAAAACGTCCGCCATTTTTCGCTACAGGTTTTTTTTATATCACGGTCACATGGTACAGTTTGCGCTAAAGTGACTGGTCGTGTGACGTAGGGAGGAAAACTTAAAATATTATATAATATGTATTTTTTATTATATTAATATCTAATATATATTCTATGCCGATTCAGTTGTAGCTGCATGGTCTCAGGACATCAGCTGCTCTTTTTGTGACTGCATCGCTCACGAGATCTAGAAAGAAAGGGTAGTGGGAGAGAGAAGGAATGACAGACCTATCTTTTTGAGGCGGCAAATACTTAAATCTATCCAGCAGGTCCAAGATCTGTTTGGTAATATTCATGCACTAGCCTCCCCTCTCGGGGGGAGGACTGGATATTCTCCAGCGGATTGCGGGGCGCCTGGGGGTTGTCCCTATTGCTATATGCAGTAGATGTTCAGTGGAAGGCTAAAAAAAATAGGTCTGTCATTCCTTCTCTCTCCCACTACCCTTTCTTTCTAGATCTCGTGAGCGATGCTGTTACAAAAAGGGCAGCTGATGTCCTGATGACACAATGCAAGCTTACCAGCCTGGAAGTCCATGGCATTAGCAGAGCAAGAGCATTCTCAGAATTTAATGAAAAATTATGTCCCTTGGAGCTATTCTGATTGAGTGCACTTTTTGGCTTTGGGCGACGCCTTTGTTATAAGTAAATAATATATATATATATATATATATATATATATATATATATATATATATATATATATATATATATATATATATATATATACAGAGAGAGAGAGAGAGAGAGAGAGAGAGAGAGAGGAGAGAGAGAGAGAGAGGAGAGAGAGAGAGAGAGAGAGAGAGAGGTGTAGAGATATATATTTTTTACTTTTAAACAAAGGCATTGCCCAAAGCTCAAAATGCACTCAATCAGATTATCAGATTAACTCCAAGGGACGATCATCCTATGCCTGTGCATATATATATATATATATATATATATATATATATATATATATATATATATATATATATATATATATCTATATATATATATATATATATACACACAGGCATGGGATGATCGTTGTTAAATAGGTCACTTTCACAACACGTGTAACTAAACGTGTTATATAGGTCGATTTCGCAACGATCATCCCATGCCTGTGTGTAATGACTCCAAACAAACCAGGCACAACTCTTGAGCTATAATGGCCGCCTCGTGCACCAAGCAAATCAGACATTCATAAGAAGATAAGATATGATATGATAAGATAAGATTAGATAAGATAAGATATTGTTTATTGTCATTTGCCTTACTATCATTAATACAATTAAACGTAGGAATGCTCGGAATTATTAGTTAGTTATTTGGGTTTAACGCCGAGTAGGCGACTAATGCCATCTCACGGCGGGATGGGTTAAAATCTGGCCAGGCAGACAAAAAGAAAGGTCTTAAGACAAGATGTAAATACATCTTAAACATATTTCATGCTTTAATTTCGCACAGGTCTTTGCAATGCTAGGAAGCGGAACTCGGAAGAGCTATCACGGCTGAAAGAACTAACGACGTAGGGAGGTTTTCCACTGCGCAATAGTCCTCGGGCGGACGGCGACTGCAACTGACCCGCTCACGAATGTGCGCGGGCCAATTGCGGCCGCCGTCGGCCAGAAGACGTTCTGCCACTGAGGTGGTAAGGCGTCCAACACTGATGAGCTCTGTAATGAGAGCAAAGCCATAGGGACCTGACTTTTAACGAAGGCCGACGACCTTTTTGCTGTGATTCCGTGATTCCACACAGACGTGCACCAGCTGTGGAGGCCGATATCTGCCTGAAGACATTTCTTTGCTTATTCGGCCGGAATGAGGTGTGCCTTGATTGCGTAGACCTACAACGAGCATTTCCGTGTCATGGGAAATGCGAATCTGTAAATGAAGTCACCAAAGCACACAGATTCTCGTGAACTACCATTTATCCTGCAGTGGTCTCATAGGGATTTATTGTGCCTCATGTGAGAATGGTGAGTTCAACAGTAGACTGACCGCAAGAAGGGCCCCGTGAAGATCCATTCCTTGAGCAAGATCTGTTGGGTTCTCCTTCAGATATGAGTTGTTTCCGTCCTCAGAGGATTCTGGGGTGAAGAAACAGAATCGACTCGCTCGAACAGTTTTTGGCGGGAATTAGCAAATCTACAGCGTTACCGTTTTCAAAAGGAATAGATCGTCATGGTCCCCTGCAGATAGCAGGGGCTCACGATGGTCTGTTTCTCTAGCCGACGTCAATCATATAATATCAGTCTGTGTACGCCATACGAAGGTGATGATCTGGATTTCGCTCAAGGGCTGGTTTGCGGCCAAAGTCATTAACGTCAACTCACCCAGACAGACTTGTCTCCCTTGTCCTCTTGGAGTTCGCGGTCGCGCCGGGGTAAAGTCCACAGTTCGATCCGTTTTCCGTCATTACGTGGGCTCTTCATGATTTCACACCTTATTTAAATAGCCAGGGCACGCTGGTTCGCTGGTTATGTGGCTGGTTGCTGGTTGCGGTTGTCGTCTCAGCGAGAAAAACGAAGAACCTAACAAGCAACATTACCTTCGAGAAGGCGCCGGGTGTACTTCAGTGTCAAGTAAATCTGGGGTCAGTTGCATGAGTGAGTCTAGACCTGCGCCAGCCACTAAGCAAGGTGCTCCACTACAGGGGCTGGCGAAAGACTAATCTCACTCAAGCAAACTGGCCCATGGTTGATGTGTAAGGTTGTGTATGTTAACCTTTTGGCAGTCGGCAGGGCATTTTGTTGAAATCATTTCTGCAGGAATCACCTCGTCAAAACGTGCTGCCGACAGCGAAAGGCTTAATGATGGCTAGTATTGAAGGCAGATGAGATGTCAAAACAAAACCATGTTGTTCGCTTTTCCCCCCAAATTTGTCCGAACATAAGTATGTACAACTTTGTAACTAGACTTTTTCGTATTGCCCCCCCCCCCCCACCCTCCCCAATCAGCAACCTGTCCAAGTCTGAATTGGATTGAACCCTTTGGCTGTCTGTAGCGGTATTTTTTGTCACGGCGATTATCTCAGGAATCATCCCGACAAAAACGCCAACGACAGCAACGACAGCCATGTTTTAAGAGTATTTTCGAGTTCGTTTACATTTTTCAGTTTTCTTATCGTTCCACCTCGGGTTTCGACACGTGATCACTAATAACCCCATGATTGCCAGTGTTCACAACTTCTCTTTGAAATGACTGCAGATGTTTGAAACCAATCTGGCAAGGCAGAGGTCACACTGGGGCTATGGACGGGCAGATCAGACGTGGTGAGAAACCTGAGACTACATTTGGGGCGGTCCGTGGCGCAGTGTTTAAGGCGCCTGCCACCAATGCCAAAGGTGCGAGGTTCGAAAACGGGTTCCGGCGTCGGACTTTTCTCCTCTGGTAAGTGTCACCGTTAATTCGGGCGGACGGTCGGGGGTTCTTTCTCCGGGTACTCCGGTTCTTCCACCCCCCCTCCCCCAACCCCCCCCCCCACCCACACACGTTGGTACCGGTTCAGGCCACTTTACAAATTTCAAATACAAGCGATCAAAAATCTCTGTAACTTCAGTAGCTGAACTGGCCTTCGTTTGTCTTGTACTGTGTTTGTCTTCGGCGTAAATCCGTGTCTGTCACGTGAGCGTGCGTGTTGGGTTTCAGTTCGCGGCGCTTCGAGTCGATTCACCCAAAAATTGAGAAAAAGCGCCTATATAATACCGGTATTATTATTATTATTATTTCCAGGAGCAGAGCCAAGGTCACCACACAGTCGGTCGCCTCCGGAGCCGGGGGTGGAGAAAGGCAGCGGGTGTTGGGCAGACTTGAAAGGACACGTGAGATCCATAGTCAACTAAACCAATATCGGCACGATGTCGAAAGGAGCGCGGGGAAGGTTTCTGATGGGTGAGGTGGAATGCGTATGGGCCTTTCCGAGGGGCATCTCGACTGAACTGAACAGAACTGAACTGCAGATCTAGCAAACGATAATAATTCCTCAGACTGAGGAAGAACACGGATACAAATATGTAAAAAAAAAAAAAATAAAAAAAAAAAAAATAGCAAGAAGCATAGATCCTCATGAGCCCCCCGCAACGCGGGGGGCTCATGAGGATCTATGCTTGTTGCATTTGGGTAGCGTTTCTGTGCCCAGGCAGTCAAAGAGTAAAAGACCTCAGGGATGTGTTTTGGTTTCGGTGCTGCTGCTGGAAAGTTTCTCAAGGTTACGCCTGCACTGGACAGCGGAGAGACAACAAAGGTCCTCGGACCGACTTCGGCCCACTGCGGCTGTCGTGGGCCCGAGAACCTTTGCTTACTGAGCAGTCATCGGAACCAGTGGCAAACAGGGGATGGGTCTTAACGTAAAAAAAGACACTTGGCTTGAAATGTGTTCACCCTTTGGCTGTCGGTAGCGCTTTTTGCCCAGATGATCCCTACAGGAACCACCCCGCTAGATAACGCTACTGACAGCAATAGGGTTAAAATGCGTGATGGACAGCAGTTATGTCCGCATTATCCGTTTATCTCTCTGTCTGTCCGTCTTTCTGTCTGTTCACCTTTCTGTGTGCCCATCTGTCTGTCTGTCTGAACGCAACAGCGCAATGCTAGACTGCTGATTACATTTTCTTCTGTTACGGTCATGTGCTTCACGCCAACTTCGCTGTCAATAAAGATTGTAAATGCTGGAGAATCTGTTGGCGTTATAAAAATAAAGAAAACCAAACAATCTAATACAATCTCGGTGCAAGGATGTCCTGTCTTATTTTGTTATTTCAGGGTTTCAATTATACTGCAGAGTTGACAGGTTTTTTATTATTTGACAAAAATCCTATTATGATAAGTATTTTTTGGGTTTCTTTTCGCATAGCATTTCCCAAAGCATTATCGGATTTTCTTTTATAAGAGTTAATTAATTGTCATTTATATCTATTTAATCATGGACTTCCTCTTATAAATATAGATGTTCTCTTATTGAGGTCAGAAAAGACACAAAACTGACGCATTCCGTGTGCTGTGATCGTAGGACGGTGCTCACAATCAAGCAATCAAGGACACTGCTGCGCTTGCTTTCAACAGTCGTAGCCTTATAAGGAGCGCGCCGACCTAGCGAGGCATTTGAATAGCCAATTTCCGGATATCAGAAGTATACTGAAGAGTAAAAGAAATGCAATACTTTTGGAATCATCGGAAACACTTCAGTGTTTCTGATTATTTTCAAAATTGTGTCATTTCTTTTGCTCCTCGGTAGAGATAAAAATTGCGCGTTTCAGCGAAAACAGTGGATTAGAAGCCCGGACAAACATGCGATGATCCCGGACAAACATGCGCTATCACATTTTTGTCCGTGATTATGACATGTTTGTCCGGACTTTTAATCCACTTTTTTTCATTGAAACGCATCGGTTTTGATTTTCATGAATGCACAACGTCTGTTATTGACGTCAGTGTGTAAACATCGTACTGTTAGTCCTGAGTGTTTAGTACCCGATGGTCGACTGTCTCTAGTTGGCGCTTTAACCCCTTGACTGCCAGTGGACGCGACATTTGCCGTCTGAAACCACTGAGAACACTGACCGACATTCGCGCAAAGAACACAACTAAAATATATGGGATTAAAAGTGGACACACAAAAACACAGGATTAACAAAACATAAATCATGAGCCCCCGCGACTGCGGGGACTCACGAGGATTTATGTCTCTTGTTATTGGAAAACACTGTGATCCTTGAGAAGGCTCTTTCCCGGAAAAAACAAAAGATTAGTAATTCTGTACCATCAGCTAAATCTTTTCCCACAAGGCACTCTGCGGCGGAGATAAATGCATCACGTGTTCAAAATGGCTTTTTTTTTTTTCTCGGTCTATCGACGAAAACGATTGAGCCCAAGCAGCGGATCCGCTCAACATGCAATGTGCGCCATCAGATCTGCAGTGACCTTTTGCGTCACCACCATCTCATCAGTTAATTTAATGCTTCACCGATACTAAACGGTTGAAATCGGGGCCTCAGTCCTGCAGCCCCGAAAAACGACTGAGGCCCCGGCCGGGTTTACCGTACGTCATGATCATCCCGGTAAGAGTTTCGTACCACTGTGACCCTAGCCTCGATGAGAGTGTAATACTGACGCAATCCCAGGGCCGGATCAGGGGGGTGGGGTGGGGGTGCTTTGGTACTACAGCAGCCCCCTCCCAAACCACCCACTCGGCTGGCATCAAACTATAATTAAGTGTGTTTAAAATTGTGTTTCAGTGCCGTACGTAACACCAGTTAGAAACTTTCAAAAACGTCAGAAGAACAGTTTCGGTTGTGGTGTTTTGATATTTACTAGGCCCTGGCAATACAAAAAATAAAAGTTGCGCACCCCCCCGCCTGAAAACTGATTGATCCGGCGCTGAATCCGTACAGAATACATTATACTTTTCATATTGTTTCTCTCCAGTTTTATGTTACTTTAGCTTACCGTGTTTTCGTCCAAGTTTTTGACATTTCGAAGACAAGCTCAGGAAACATACGAGTGCTGGTCTGTGTGTTTGGACGTTACGGCCTGCGGCCGTAACGTCCAAACTGACAGACCAGCACACACTATTTACGCCAAGGTAATGGTTTTCACGCGCAAAGAAATACGATGGATTTATTTTCGCTCAAAATACTAAATACGATTTTCTCTACCCTTTGTAGGCTTTTTACTGGTTCGTTTCCCCTTTCACCAGTTATTCACTTATCTACCCACTCCTTTTATTCATTGGCCAGTTTTTGTGACATTTTCGCACTAATGTTTACTTGTGGGTGTTGAATTTATACAAAGAAATAAATAAAGAAAGCAGCGGATACTTCAAAAAAAAATGAAATAAAGAACAAAGGAACGAACGAACACACACACGAACATGCAAGCAAAGCATGTATGCATGCAAACAAACAAACAAACAAACAAACAAACAAACAAACAAACAAACAAACAAACAAACAAACAAACAAACAAACAAACAAACAAACAAACAAACAAACAAACAAACGAAATATCGATCCAACGAACGAATGAACGGACAAACTACCAAACGATCGATCACCCTCCTCCCCCTCTCCCTCCCCCCTTTTGCATTAAATGTTTTGCATGTGCATATATATATATATATATATATATATATATATATATATATATATATATATATATATATATATATATATATATATATATATATATATATATATATATATATATATATATATATATATATATATATATATATATATATATATATAGCACAATATATAGGCTTACTTCACACTTCTATCAAAATGAAGCTTAATATCATTATTTTCTTAATAATTAGAAGACTGCATGTCCATTGTGATTTAACTTATAATTTTTTTTTCTGTAGAAAAATGACACTTGTATCACTATCGACGGACCTGTTTTTGTAACTTTCAACATTCTCCATGTAGTCGTGTAGGAGTTAAATCTTTCAGCCTTGGTTCCCGTTACGTTCACTCATGACTCTAACACACGCCCATATCTGTCAAATAATCAATGAGGAAAACATTGCCCTACAAATCTACAATTTCGAACGCGCGAAGTTAGAAGTCGGTCAGATTCATATCACCTCACTATCCTTGTCCCTTACCAAGCGCGCCTCATCTGAAAGAGGCATTGATACTCATGAGCCCCTGCAGCCGCAGGGGCTCATGAGAATCTATGCCTCTTGCAGGTACTCTTCGTATGTGCGTGCTGCTCAGGTGGAGGAAGGTTTAGTGGTGCAGGCGTACATCTTTGATTGTGCGTTGTACATGATCTAGTCCTGACATCGACAGTCCACTATTGGTCGATAGATACTTCCTTTTCTGTTGATTGCGTGTTTTTTTTTTTCAGTTTCAATTTCAGAACCATGTCGATGTGTTCGCGTGGAACCTAGTTAGTGATATTTTGACGCCAACTACGATATCATTTTCTTTTGCGTCTGCCTCCTTTGATTTTGTCCCATTTTCTGACGAAATCTCGAACCTGTAGCTCAACAGGAAGTGCTCATAACTGCCTCATAACCAGTATTGGTTTCTTTATGGTCAGTATATGTGAGCCGATGCATCGGCTCACATATACTGACCACAAAAGCAACCAGGTGATTTTTTTTTCTCGAAAACAAATGGCCAGTTACGAAATTGCATGCGTACACCATCGACATGATCTGGTCTTGTCTCTTCCAATGTCCCATTTGGTCGATAAAGAACATTTACTCTGTCGATTTTCTATTTCACTTCCAGTGCCGCGTGTCCCTTATCTTATTTTACTTTTTGGAAAATCCTAGCAAATACATTCGATGGATCGATGGTGAAAGCTGAACGGAATATTTGTTTGTTTTATTGTCTGCGTGATGGTAAAACCTGTACTGACAAGAAATAATGCGACAGCAAATGTCTTGGACAATGCACATTCGACCTAGTACCAATTTTCAGAGAATGCTTTTATTATGAAAAACCTCAATAATTTAATAATAATAATAATAATAATAATAATAATAATAATAATAATAATAATAATAATATAACAACAATAATAATATAACAACAATAATAATAATACCGGCTATTATATAGGCCCCTTATCCAGTTCTGTGAATCAGCTCAAAGCACCGCAAACTGAACCCAACACGCACATTCACGCGAAACACACGCATTCGCGCTGAAGATAAACACAGTTTAAGACAAACACAGGACATTCGCGTGCGCAGGGTGAGCTCAGCTATTGAGGTTTCGGAAATTTTGCTCGCTTGTAGGCCTACTTGAACTTAAGAAAATAGCATAAAACTGGTACCAAAGTAGAAGGTCGTGGGTAAAGGGGGGGGGGGGGGGGGAGAGCCGGAGTACCCGGAAAAAAACTCAGACGGTCCGCCTGAACAAACGGTGACACTTACAAGAGGAAAAACGTCCGACGCCGGAACTGAGTCTCGAACCTCGCGCCCGAAGGCAGTGCCTGTCAGGATCTGATTAGTCTGGCTCTTGAACCACCTCGTTATAAATGGCAGCGCGTGCTTAGCTCATGCATCTAACGATGACGCGGCAACGCTGGGAGGCTGCTCATAAGACTTTGAACCAGCTGTGGGGGATGCATCAGCGATGACGGTTCAAGGGTAGTGCCAGATTAGCTTGGCGCCTGAGGCGCCAAGCTAATCTGGCACTACCCTTGAACTATCGCTTCCTATACATCTAAACTAATACATATAAATACACCTATATACTCTGGACAAATGAACGTGTTACGGAGACACCTAGCGAGGCCTAGTCATGGGCCGCACCAAATTAATCAGGCCACTACCCTTCAGCTATCAGTTATGACCAATCTCCTGTGACATCGACGGAGTGCTCAGGCAAACTCTAAACCGTGACCACTCGGCTGTAACGCTAAAAGGTGCAGGATAAATTTCGGGATCGAATGTAGACAGGCATATTGTCATCCCCGAAAAAAATTATCCTCAGTACATATGAGGATCGGTTGCAGCCGATTATGACCAGCAAGAGGCATTGATTCTTATGAGCCCCTGCTCATGAGAATCTATGCCTCTTCCAGATGAAGGGCGTTGACGAGGCAATTGCACAGGATCCATTGATCTCTCCGAAACTAAGATGGCGTGGGACGATGTGCTGATGATAGCTCGTGGTCGATCTCTTGGCGGGCCCAATTACGGAAGCTTAGTTCACGCGTCATAATATATCCCCTTTAGTCCTCCTCTTCTTATCAATTTTGACATGTCCAAGGTCAAAATGCAGACTGCAGTGGTAAAAAAGGAGAGCACATTTGAATGAACCCTTTGCGTGTCGGTAGCGGTTTTAGTCGCGAATCATCCAGACAAAAACCGATACCGACACGGGAAGGGTTCATTACACCTTCTGAAATTAAAAAAGCCCCTTTCGTATTTTCGGTGTCTCAGACTAGACCTCCACGGCTACCCGAAAAGCGGTGGCCGGCCTCCGAGGATAAACCCAGGTAGGGGGAAAAAACCCCAGTAAAACTCAGGGGTAAACTGATAAAGCTTTAGTCCTCATTGACCCTACTTGCAAATGGATGCTACGGGTGTGTGTGTGTGTGTGTGGGGGGGGGATAAGGGGATAAGGAGGGTGGGGGGAGGGGTGGAGCGGGGTGGGGGTGGGGTGCAGTGTGTGTATGTGTGTGTGTGTGTGTGTGTGTGTGGGGGGTATGTTCGGGCTAACACCCTAGGTGTCAATGGTGGGGACCTGGACAGCTGATGGGTTGATACGGTATGCTTTTGAAAGCAGATCCCGTAAGACTTCTGCAGGACGGGCCGGTTGATACCCACTGCGCAAAGGGCAATCGAGCCGATGTCGGCCGCAGTTGGCCCGCGCACGGTCGTGCGCGGGCCAACGGCTGCCGACATCGGCCCGATGGCCTCTGTGCATTGGGGAGTGCATATAATTACATAGGCCAATCAAAGCGCAGGGATCCCGTCTTGAAGGGGGGCGCTTACAAGTAGATCACATGTGGCAATGAAACTGAAATGACCATCACTAAATGAGAGGGTTGTCTTTAGTTTGCTTTGTATTAGAGAGGTTCAGGCCGGGCTGAGGCCGTTGGCGCCGGCCATGAGGCGCCTTGGTGACGGGCTTCACCCGTCCCTAAACATTGTCCATTTGTTGCTTACAAACTGTTGTGTGAGTGCGAGTGAAGTGAGTTGCACGTGAGGTTGCGAGACAAATAATACTGTGCTGGCAACACTTTTGGAACAATCAACTTTATGATTGATTGAGTGATTGATTGAATTTAGAAAACGACAAAAACTGGAGGCAAAAGACGTGCAGAAAGTCCATATTTTGTGAATATTACAATAGAATCTTGCTTTTCGCAAAAAATGAACCGTCTTCCGAAGAATCTGTAAAAAGGCGACCTCAATTCTTTTTCGTGATCCGGCCACTCATTTGATCAATTCACAGTGTTAAACATTTATCTTATCTTTTTTTTTTGGTGTTGGTCGGATGCAACACTTGTGTTCTTAATGATAGGAGATTGTCCTTTGTAACAAGGGCTAGGCATCATTATTCTAGTCTTTAAAGGCTTTGTGATGGAATTAAGGTTAGTTTCATTCAAACTGCCGGTGTTTCTTGAAGTGTTGGGTTTAACTCCATCGCAGACGAAAACATGTGACCTCGATCCATCGGCAAGAGGCATAGATCCCCCATGAGCCCCCGCAGTTGCGGTTGCTCATGAGGATCAATGTCTCTTGTGGACATCGCTTTGCAGCCACGTTTCTTGGACGGTTTGGTCATTTCTTTTCGTCGAATTAACAAAGATGTCAGAAACACAGTATGCGACCACATGCACTACAGAGGACGACTTTCCGCCCACTACACTGTGTGGACAACACACAACACTGAAAAGTTGGGCTGGTATCTAAGACTGATATATTATACGAGGCCTTTTTCAAAAATTGCAGATTTGTCCCGGGGCTTTATACTGTTGTAGTTACCATTTCGGTGGCTATTTCAAGTGACTGTACAAAACTTACGGACTTGAATGTGAGTCAGGCAAGCACTGAAGCAAGCAAACAAGCAAACCCAACCAGCCAACCAAACAATCAACCAAAAAGCGCTTCCCCCAAAGACGCGTTGTTAAATGAAACAGGCTGGTGTGCAAGAAATATTATCATTAACTTTCTGTAGACACCAGAAGACAATATAATGCACTCTCTGTTTGTCTGTCTGTCCGTCTATGTGTGTGTGTGTGTGTGTGTGTGTGTGTATGCCGGTGTGTGTGTGTGTGTGTGTGAGTGTGTATGCCGGTGTGTGTGTGTGTGTGTGTGTGTGTGTGTGTGTGTGTGTGTGTGTGTGTGTGTGTGTGTGTGTGTGTGTGTCTTTCTGTCTCTGTCTGTCTTATTAGTTGTTGTGTTTTTTAAAAAAAAGTACATTCTTGACAGTAGATGTAGCAATGATATGATCGAAAAATGGACTCTGTACCTAAATCATTTATCATTGGAAGAAAGTATCGTATCGCGATCGTGATCGTGTTCCTGTTTGATATCTCTCTCTCTCTCTCTCTCTCTCTCTCTCTCTCTCTCTCTCTCTCTCTCTCTCTCTCTCTCTCTCTCTCTCTCTCTCTCTCCCTCCCTCCGGGCTGAGTTAAACTGTACAGGTGGCCCACAGAGGAATTGGAAGACAAGCTTATCTATCAGCTGTTGACTTAAACCAAGATGATTCCCTCAGTCCGAAGATGTAAATGCAACTAAGAACTATCTTCACAGGAGGCATAAATTCTCAAGGACCCCTGCAATCGCAGGGGCCTTTGGGAATCTGTGCCTCCTGCGTGTGGTAACAAGCTTCTTGCCAGCAAGGACTTGATTAGCTGGCACTTTATCGATACTCCTAAACATAGCGCGTGCCTTACGTGCAGTCATTGCGTGCGGTTGCGCGATTGTGAAACAAGTACACCCCTCCCCGTCAGTAGAAGCACAGACTCGCATGACGCCTCTGTATGTTAGTTTAACCCTGATGCTGTACCACAAGACACGGATAAACCGTGACCGTTCAAGCTATTCTGGCACCACCCTTGAACTGTCATGTAGTTATTAGAGGACGACTTCCAAAACAGGGTAATTCCTGGATCGGATCAGTTACCTCGATAAGGGAGGGGGGTGGGGGGGGGGGGGTCCAACTTTAGTTTGGGACCTTCAACCTGATAAAAAGGCACCTCCCCCTGACGCTAGACCTCGTTTCCAGGGGCCGAAAATCAAAAAGCGGGGATGGGGTGGGGGTGGGGGTGGGGGGGGGGGGGGGAGAAGGCGCGTGCGTGTTAGAGACTCAACAATTAGAGAAAATATCAAACTTTGGGGGTGGGGGGTTCCAAACACCCCAAAAAGGGTCTTTGTTATAGCATTTTAAAGAATTTTGGGTCGGGGTGGGGCGCAAGAGAAATGTGCATGTAGTTCCCACAGGAACTTCACCTGCATTTCACGCCCCAACAACAAAAAAATCCGACCCTGAATTCCGAACTAAAGCCTCAATGTATTAAATCGTCGGGTTTCCTTCAGCGCCATTAGAGGGAGATATATCGGCCATGACATCCCTAGCCCGGGGTAGTGTTTGAACAACGCATAGTGAGCCATGCTAGCAAGAGACGTGCTCGGATCCTGTGTAAGCCATTTGTTTCACTTCCAGCCAGACTATTACATGGAACGTTTGTGAGAGCCCAAGCCTAACGCCTGATTAGCTTGGGAAAGCATAGCAATAATTAGGCACTATTCTTGAGCCGTCAGGTTTGGCTCATAATTCTTGACTTGGACGTAGATGTCATCGGCTGGCCTTTTTCGTGATCTGTTTGGTTATAGAAGTGAACGAATTGTGGGGCTGTATGTGTAAAGCCGGACATTTGCGCAAGAGAAATGTACATTTAGTTCCCATAGGAACTTCACCTACATTTCACGCGCCAAATAGTCCGGGGTTGCTTATCTATTAGAAACTCCCTCTCCCCCACACCCCGCCACTCACGCACACACACACATGCACTACACACACACACACACACACATACACACACACACACACGCACGCACGCACGCACGCAAACACACATGCACTACACACACACACATACTCGCGGACAGACACACACACACACACACATACACGCGGACAGACACACACACATACACGCGGACAGACACACACATATACACGCGGACAGACACACACACACACACACACACACAAACACGCCACGCACGCACGCACACACGCACACACAAACGAAAGTACACGAAACACAGAGCTAAACACCAAGAGTTGAAGGAACAGACATAGATATTTCTGTTAGTGACGCTTTTAGTTCACCCCCCAAAAAAACAACAACCAAAAAACCAAAAAAACAACAACAAAGCACCCCCCAAAGAAAACCAAACAAGCAAACAAACAAAAAATCCCCCCCAAAACAACAACAACAACAACAACAATAAAACAACAAAAAACCCAAAACCAAAAAACAAAAACAAACCAAAAAACCAAAAAAAAAAAACCCCCCAAAAAAGCCAACAAAACAAAACAACAACAACAAAAAAACGACAAAGGAGAAACCAGTAAGCACACCGCTCTTCTCGAGCCCTTTACCGCGACTAACGAACGGTATCGTCAGTAGCAATCAAAGGGTTAAAATTACTCGACAGAGAGAGTTATGAAATGTTTTTGCCATGGCCATAAAAGAGATACCACGCTCCATATTATGAAGCATAAACAACAAAAATTGTATTCAGTGTCCTATGAACCGAAACACTGAATGTTTCTAGAAAACAATATACCTTGCAGAATTTGTTGTAGGGCTTTCACCAGCTTTCAATCCCATCTCGGGGTCTTCCTCACGAAAACACCGAGTGGGGATCGAAAACAGTTCCTGACAGCTCTACAACACACATAACAAAATCAATCATTCAGCTCTGGACAAATAGATCCCTGAGTTTTCTGAATCTGAATCCCTTCCCACCGCTTCCTAACACATACCAAAGGATCCCAACACATACCAAAGGACACACTAAGCGCAGGACAAACAGATCCATGAATTTTCTGAATCTGAATCTGAAACCCTTCCCACCGCTTCTAAGAAATACCAAAGGATCCCAACACATTTCAAAGGGCATACCCAGCTCTGGACAAACAGATCATTGAATTTTCTGAATCTAAAGCCCTTTTAACCGCTTCCTAACAAATACCAAAGGATCCTAACACATACCAAAGGACACACTCATCTCTGGACAAACAAACAGTTAGGCCCCCTGGGTGAGGGGGTCTAACTGTTTGTTTGTCCAGCACTGAGTGATTTCTGAGTGATTTGTATGTGTACTGTATCTATCATCGTTTGTCTCACTTTTGATATGTTATTTATTTAGTTGGGTTTAACGCCAAGCAGGCGACTAAAGACATCTCACAGCTACCATTGACATGTAATCCCTACAACAGATTCTGCAAAGAAACTTTCTATCTAATATCCCACGGCAGAACAACAATGAACCTTCACGCTCCTTTTGGATATTTTATTCTGCTTTCTAACAGAGAGCTAGCACCAGCGTCTTCATCTGTCTCTTTGCTTCCCCTCTGGAAAGACCATATTTGTATTGGGAACGACAGCCATAGGTTCGTAGGGAATGACAGTAGAAAGCTGACAGGCAGCGACTTGTTCTTTCTCCACTCTCAGCTCCTCAACCACTTTCTGGACCATTTCAGTCAATCCGAGCACTTTCCCGTCACCACGTAGTGCACCGAGGCTGCTGCTCACCTCTGTCCGCAGGTCAAGCAGATCCTTTGCCATATTAAGCCCCGCACTACAGCTCAGCACTCTCACTGGACAATACAATACATCAGCAAGTCATCAAACTTACAAAGCACCCGCCGCCCAGCCCATCACCATCACTGGATAATAAACCGTCAGAATTACACAAGATCGCGAATCACAGCTCAGCTGAGCTCTCAACACTCTCACTGGACGGTAAATCATATTAAGCAAAGTCCCGCCTCACAGCTAAACAATTTCACTAGAAAAATAAACCATCAGACTTCCACAAAACCAACGCCTTACAGATTAACAATATCACTAGACAATAACGCAATGCGCAAAGGCCATCTGGCCCATGACGGCCGCCGTTGGCACTCTCACGGCCGTGCGGCGCGGACCAACGGCGGCCGACGTCGACCCGATGGCCTTTGCACGCTGGGAAACCTCCGTCCAATGCTCTATTTTTTTTCTCAATGACACAGATGGTAAATATGCTGTTTGTAAACTTTATCTGTCTATATGTAGGAGAGGGAGTGACAGTGTTGGGCGAGGTGTAAGCGTGTTACGATTGTGGTTGTGTTGTTTTGTAAGAGCATGCATGTACTAATCGTAAGAAACGATCCGATATTTATTTGAGCTATCATGGTTACGTATCACGTACCTTTTTAGTAAGATTCTTTATGTTTCGCGCGTAGAGCGGAATTGGCTTTGTTATGATACGTTAAGATCAGTCCGGAAGTTTCTAGCAAAATCGCAAGGAGAAGAGCGGTGAGTTTTTGTAATGCATAGATTCGCTAAGAATAGACCAGAACGTTCGAGCAAGGTCGCGCTGTCTTGTGACCTCGCATGCGTGACATCAAAGTGTAGGCAACATTTTGCAACACAGTAGTAGAGCCGCTCTATTCTTAGTCATAGTTGTTTTCTGTGCGCGTGAAGTTGGCAGCCGTTCAATGTGTATTATGAAAGGTCATGAACGGTCTGCCGTACTCTTGTGTGACGTCATTACACACTAGGATTTGGGGCTGAAGTTAGCAGTCGAATTTTTGTAGACTATTATAGTTTATTCTAGAAAGTTCTTTTTATTTAATATTTATGAGTTTCGGTTACGTGTTCCGTTCTGATTGGTTGCGTTGTGTGAATTCGGCATATTATTCTGGAAAGTTGTTGTACTATAAAAGTTTGTGCTGGGAAGCACGTTCGTACATTGTCATACATTGTCAGTTGTAGGGACACACAGTTTATCGTAGGTACGTGGGCCGTATAGGGCGTAGGGCGTACATTGTGAGAGACGCAGCGTAACGGTGGTGTACGTTGTATGAGAAACGCATTGTGTCGCCAGTGTTGACATTTTGCAGAGGAGACATTGTATCAGTGTTGGTGCATTTAGGAATGCATTGTGTGGAGATCGCATCGTGAAATAAAATATTGTTGGAACTGTTACTTCAGTGTAGTCTACATCCTTAAGCCACGTGTGACGGGTTGCAGCTGAGTGAAGTTTCTTTTAAAGAACCTTACGTGCGTGCGTCTGGTGTGATATCATACTACGACTACGACTCAACACGTAACAAAGCGTTATCAAGGAATACGTCGTTGACTTTTCGTGATGTCAGCATGTGAACAAACAGAAAAAGACACAATACTTGCCATTATTGCGGGTCCTCTGGTAACAAAGATTGTCCGAGTTCAATTGCCACTTCCCATAAGCCGGCGCTGCAAAAGAGATAAATATCTAATAATAATAACATGAATAATAATAATAATAATAATAATAATAATAATAATAATTAATAATAATAATAATAATAATAATAAGAATAATATATAATATTATATTATTATTATTATGATAAGTGACACAGGGTAGATTTAGTGAACATAAGGTGATAGAAGTCATTATGGACTGTTAAGAAGAGAACTTTACACATCACGTTTACACTCCGCACCACTACCGCAAACCCAGCGCAACATTAAGACTTTAAGTACCCCTCAGACTGTCTTTAATACCTTCATTACCACGAAACAGCAAAAACCACACAACTTTAAGAGGCACAGACCCTAATGGGCCCTTATAAAGTGCATGGGCTCATAAGGTTCTATGCCACTTGATAGTCCCATTTTGAATCTCACTTCGTCGTACGGCTGGAATTATTTGGCCTGGAATTTACAATCATTATTTGTAATGTGACTATTGGCAATGAAATGGTTTATTGTACACTACCTCTCCGGGCGTGATTCATACCAACTATACAATCAGGCACTATGCTTTACAATCGGGCACTATGCTTTTGAACGTTCAGTGCAAGCAAACGAAGACTGTCTGTCTGCAATATTTTAATTCAAGACCCAAAAACCCAAGATGTCCCCGGAACATGGATTCAAAGTGAAGTCAGCAAGAGGCATAGATCCTTATGAGTCCCCGCAACTGCAGGGGCTCATAAGGATCTATACCTATTGCGGTTGGGTGGTATTCACATTTTCTCGGCACCGAGCGAGTTAATCCTTCATTTCTTTTCCAATTTTGAAATAGACGATTCCGCAAACAGAAGAATATCAAAATTGCACGGGTTTCGTCAAAAACAGGGGATTAAAAACCCTGTTTGGGCGATACACCTGCAAATTTGACCGACTTCTGAAACACCATCTATTTGGCTTTGTCCTGAGATGTTTCCATCGAATCTATTTCAAACCCCAGTAAGAACGGCCGACACGTTTTTATTAAGTGTGCCACAGTCAAGCAATCTTCCCTATACAGTATGCGACGGCTTTCTATCGAATGTCTCAGTCACCGACTTTCATGCTTTGTTTCTCGCCAAATTTCTAACAAACAAAAATAAGGGGGTCGGGATGGAGAACTTGTCTTCAAGTTCTTTCATGGCCGCATGACACGTCATTCAAACACTATTAAAATGCACTGTGAAGGGGAAAACAACAACAACAACAACTCAGTGCCCATGTGAGGCAAAGGAAGGGCAGATAACTCAAGTTGTACTTAAACTTGGCGCTGATTGGTTAAAAGAAATGCATTGATTGTAGGAGTGCAAAATACGTGTATCCGACATGGGGGTAATTTCTGTTAAATTAACCACTTTACTGTCAGTGTAGCAGATTGTGTTTTGGAAATTATAAATTCAACGCCAAAAATCCCCAGTCATAAAACTTGTCTTAAAGTTCTTTAATGGCCGCATGACACGTCATTCAAACACTATTAAAATGCATTATGAAGGGGAAAACAGCAACAACAACAACAAAAACAACAACAAATAACACCTGCATTTCAGCTGTCGGTTCGTTGTAACGAACGCATTTCGTACATGTTTGGGTAGGAAGACGTTATGACGTCATTAGCAGTTGGACCGGAGGTTTACAACAGGTAATGTAGAGGTGAGCAATGTTCACGTGTGGTAATGTAGAGGTGAGCAATGTTCACGTGTGGGAGTGACAGTGTTGTATCGTGAACTGTTGTTAGTCAGAGATGTCATATCAGCCGAGTTGAGCGGACGTGTTCGTTGGTGCTCTGAGAAAGAATTCTTCTAGGGAATTCTATAGCTGTATATAGAATACAGGTATTTATTATTGTTATTATCGGTATTTATAATGACCTGTAAAGCTATTCATACGAAAAGGGAAAGTATTGTTTTTTTTTTATGAATTATTATGACTAGAGTGCAGAAGGGCCCATGTTTGAAGGAAGTGCGATGGTTCGTGTCAATACTTGTTTGGTCATGTAATTATTATATGTGATATAGCTTATAACTAGGATGTCATGTTGTATTTATTTATATGTGAAAATGTGGGACTGAAATAGGAAGGTAATTCAGTGTATAATTAGGTATACCTAATGATGAATGAATGTGCAGTAATATGTTATAAATTGAAGGTGAGCTGTGATTGTAATATTTGGTTCATAATTCATTGTGTCTAGGTACGCAAAATGTGTGCACAGTGTTAAAGTGGCTATAGGAATTGTCATAAGAATTGTGACAATAGTGACTGTAGTAGTATGGTGGCATAGAGAAGACATTTTACAAAGGAAATGATCTTGAGCACTCTGAATTATAATAATGTGTCGAAGACACATATAGACTCTTTAAGTATAAGAGCGAAAATTTACGATTGTATAAATGTTGTATACAGCGGGCCGGTACGGAGCGGAACTCCTCTGGTATGTGTCTGATGAAGCTGTCCTTATAGCATCGTCTACGTGCCCAGATGCGGACATCATCACGCCTTCATCTTTCCTTCGTCTACCATCACTGGTGCAGACGTGCAGCAACGGTAACGAAGTAAGCCTACAGATTTGAGCTACAGGACCACATGCAGTGTTCCTCCAGTGTAGCCTATGTCGCCTAGCGTCGTTGATAATTCCACGCCTAGGAATATTCTAATCTGTAAGTACTGTCATTGACTATTACCGTTCAGTTCGGGAATCTCCGTCAAGTCGTCGATGTGATATCATTTACTGTGTCGACACTAGTGTGAAGAGAAGAGCCGAGTGACGTCTCGGGAAAGAGACAACGACTTCTGCGGTAGCGATTGACTGTGTAAGCGTCAAATTCATACAAAGCTTATACGCCACTTATTAATTATTTGTGTGAATTTGTTTATATAGTGATGTGAATTGAGTGATTTAATGTATCGGTTCATGAGTGTATGGGAAATAGCGAAACAGAGGGCAAAGAGAGATAACTGTGTAGCCTTTGTCTTTGTTGTAAGCACGTGTGTGGTGGTGGATGAAAGAGTATAGGAAACAGAGTTAGAACACCCACCTTTATACTGATTGTCAGAAAGCCCACGCACACACTCATTCCATTAGACTAAACGTATTTATACATATAACAATTTAATTCGATACAACACAAAACCCTTTGTTACATTTGGTGACTCTGACTTTCTCTGTGTTAGTTAGCGTTAAATTATACATATTTATATTCAGTGAGGGCACCACTAGTTATTATAGATTTATATAGATAGACTAGTGGGCTTATTCTTTTGAAAATCTTGTTATATTGTGTATGATTGGGATGTGTTTTGTGTGAAATATGCCGTCTCCAGTGTAACGGCTGTGCCTGTGTACAGTTTCTGGGCACTAAGGATTTAGCTCTTTTTCTGTCTGTGGGTTGCTATTTTTTTTTCAGCTCTATTTTTTCTGTTAGTGGGATTGTATTTGTTTTGCTAGTTTGCTGTTGTAGGGTCCTGTCCTTTCATGCGTGTGTTTGTGTGTATGTTCTCTTTGCCCTTATTTTAAGTAGGTTATAGTGTTAGGATTTCAACCCATTTAATTTAATTTATTTTGTTTATTTATTGTTTGATTTGCACTGATTTTGATGTTTTAATTTTTTTTGTATTTATGTATGTGGTTATAATTGGTTAGTCTTGTTACATTGTTTCCTTTGATTTGGTTTAGTTGTTGATAGATTGTTTCCCTTGGTTCATTCTTGTTTGATAAGACTTTGATAATTTGTTGGGTTTATTTCCCTTTGGCCATAAATTTGGTATTATAGTAGTATTTAGTATTAGTGATTATAGTGTTGAGAGTTAATTGTTTTTTTTCTCATTTCATAATTCTTTATTTAATAATTTAGTCTTTCACTGTATATTCCTTGTGCTTCTATCCACTTCAGTTGACGTTCTTCAGCATATGTTGTGAATATATTGAGTTAGTGTTATATTTGGTATAAAATTTGTCACTACTTCATTACTTATAGACATATTGAGATAATACAATACATAATTTGCTTTATATAATTTTAAGACTTTACTGTTTTCATTGTAACTTAGACTGTACATTATCCTGGTAATTTACTTTTGAAGAAACTTAATTGTTTCTTAAGGTTTATAGAACAATTTATAGTGTTGTGATTGATTGCATTTTGCCATTTCATTGTTGACACTTTAGTACTTTACTGATTTCCTGTTTAAATATTTTGATACTTTTATAGTAAATTTTGTTTGTTTGTTTGTTGATCTACATTGCAATTAGCCATGTCTGATGATTATGATAAGTTGTTCCAATCTTTTATTGCTCAAGCTACAACTTTGGGTATCCCCGATAAGGACCGTGGAAAATATGTACAGGATTGTTTTGATCGTCTTGAGAGAAAGATTGAGGGATGAAAAAAAATTGGAAGAAGAAACAAGACAGAAAGAAGTTGAATTAGCAAATAAACAAGCAGATGTTCAGTTAGCATTAGAACTGGAGAAAACAAAACAAAAGGAACTTGAGTTACGTTTTGAACATAGACTTGAGGAACAAGATGCTGGTCATGGAAACAGAGGTAGAAATAGTAATTCTTTTGGTGCTAGACCTGTTTACCCCAAGTTGCCTCTTTTCAAAGAAAGACAAGATGATATAGATTCATACCTTTTTCGTTTTGAGACTCATGCTACAGCCCTTGGCTGGGATAGTGACAAATGGGTTACATTTCTTTCAGCTTTGTTAGAAGGTAACGCATTGAACTTATACCACAGTCTTGCTGCTCATGGTCCTGTAGATTATCCAACATTGAAGGACAATTTGCTTAAGAAGTTCCAGTGTACTGCAGAAGGTTTTCGCAAGAAGTTCCGTGAAGTCCAACCAGACTCGAACGAACCTTTCCAAACGTTTGGTATTGAGCTGAACAGATTGTTTGATCGATGGATAGCTTTGTCCGGTGTTACTAGAAACATGCAAGGAATTATGGATCTTGTGTTAGGTGAGCAGTTTCTAGAATGTGTGTCACAGGTTCTTGCTACTTTCATTCGCGAGCGTGGACTTGTCACATTGGATGATATGGTTAAAACCGCTGAAAGTTATCGTCTTGCTCGTCCCGGAAAGAACTTGGCACGTAAATCGGCTGCTACAGTTTTCGGTTCAGTAGGATCAGTTGATGTAGCTGAAGAGTCACAAGCTGTTGCTGGCTCTGCAGATTCTCGCGGTGGTTACTCGAACTATCGAGGTCGTGGCTATTGGAGAAATCATGGTGGTTTTCAAAAGACAGACCAAACACCCTCAGTTTGGAACCAAAAGGTCGAAGGTCGTTTTGATCAAACTCGGGGATCTTTGAGACGTGGACGTGGAGGTGGTTCATTTTACACCAATTTTGATACTTGCCCTCTTTGTGATGGTAAAGGTCATGGTCCCAGGCAATGTCCTCTTCGAAACAGTCAAAACCCTTGCCCTGTTTGCAACATTGGTGGTCATACTAGAAAAACTTGTCCCTTTGTTGTGAAAAAAACCACAGCTTCAGATGATAAAAATAATAACTCAAGCTCAGGTTGTGCAGTTGTCCCTGTAGACTCTGAAGTTGTTTGCTCTATTTTTGATCAGACAGCTGGTTACTTGCATTTAGAAGTTGGTTCTGTAAATTCTACTGCTTGCTCAGTTCTGCGAGACACAGGCGCTACCATTTGTGGTGTTCGAAAACGTTTGTTTTCTGAGGAACAGTATGTACCAGGTACTGTCCGTTGTAAAACGTTTGGTGGAGAGATCAACAGTTACCAGCAGGCTAAAGTTGTTGTTTCTTGTCCATATTTTGCTGGAGAGTTGGTTTGTTGTGTTCTTGAGGATCCAGTTGCTGACTTGATTGTAGGAAATATTCCAGGTTTGATTGTCCAGCAGACCCAAGATACCCAAGTTGCTGCTGCTGCTGATGAGGTCCCTGTTGCTGCTGTCACTACTCGCGCTCAGGCTAGGAAGCAAGGTCTCCCGCACAGACCTCTTGTCACTGTGTGTGATGATTTGAAGATCACTCGTGATGAACTCATTCAGTTGCAGAAAGGTGATGCTACTTTGCAAGGTTGTTTTAAGTTAGCTGCCTCAGGTGAAGAAAAGGTTGTTGGTTCTGCTACTTATACTTTCTATTTTAAAGATGATATTTTGTACAGGAGGTATCAGAAATCCAAGGATATTTTGCATCAGGTTGTTGTTCCAGAAAAACTTCGTACTTCAGTCATGATTGCTGCGCATGATCAACTTTTGGCTGGTCATTGTGGAGTTCGTAGAACTGACTAGGATTCTATCCCAATTCTTTTGGCCTGGTGTTTCTGCTGATGTGAGTACTTATGTTCACACTTGTGACATTTGCCAGAAAACAATTGCAAAAGGGAAAGTTCCCCCTGTTCCTTTGGCGACTATGCCTCTTATCTCGACTCCGTTCGATAGGGTCGCTATTGATCTCGTGGGGCCTTTGTCTCCTCCATCTGTTGAAGGTCACAGATATATTCTGACTTTGACTTAGCTACTAGGTTTCCGGAGGCTGTTCCTATGAAGGATATTTCTTCTGTTGCAGTTGCTGAAGCTTTGATGAGTATTTTTTCAAGATTAGGTTTTCCCAGGGATATTCTGTCAGATCAAGGTTCTCAGTTTAACTCAGATTTGATGAAACAGTTTCATGCTTTGTGTGGTACTCAAGCCATACGTACTTCTCCCTACCATCCTCAAGCAAACGGTACTGTTGAACGGTTTCATGGCACTTTGAAATCTATGCTTCGGAAGGTTGTTCATTCTCAACCAAAAGCTTGGCATCGATATCTTCCTGCATTGCTCTTCGCATGTAGAGAATTGCCGTCAGAGAGTACAGGTTTCAGTCCTTTCGAACTGATGTTCAGTCGCAAACCGAGAGGTCCCATTTCTCTCATTGCTGATTTCTGGACCGAAGATCACAACTCTAGTGATACATCAGCAAAACCATTGTACACTTATCTCTTTGACTTGAAGAATATTATTTCTGAAATGGGTGAAATTGCTTCACAAAACTCTGCAGATTCGTCTGTCAAGAACAAGAGGTACTTTGGCCGTCGTGCAAAGGCACGAACTTTTTCTGTTCATGATGAGGTACTCGTTCTTCTCCCCACTGACTCTAACAAACTTCTTATGACATGGTAAGGTCCTTATTTTGTGCAGGAATGTCCTCATCCAGACTATAGGATTCTTGTGAAAGGCAAGCCGAAGATTTTCCATGCAAACATGCTCAAACGATATCTTCGTCGTATTGATGCTGCTGTTGGTGTTGTTGAGGAGTTTACTACACGGTTGTCAACAGGTGTTTTAGTCGACTGGTCTTCCATTTCTCCTTTTTTTGCTTCCAGATGTCGAGGTTGTGGAACCTCAGTGTGATGTTCCTCATGTGGACGTTTCAGACTGGCATACTGTCCCATCAGTGGCTATTGGTGTTGTCCAAGATGATGATGATGTCGGTGGTCTTCCCGCTATTCCTCATGTTGTCGTCTGTCAATGACAAAGACATTTCCAATATCGATTTTAACACAGATCTCTCTGATTCTGATGGTCAGTCACTGTATGCAGTGTTTGAGATTTTCCTAGGGTGTTGACATCGAGACCCAGTGCGTTCAACGGAAATCTCTTCCTTGACGTCAATCTTACGACTGATGTTCCAGTTCGTCGACGGGCTTATGATCTACCTTTTTCTTCTAAGCGGATAGTTGTAAGAGAGATTCAAACAATGCTTGACCTAGGTGTGATTGAGAAATCAAAATCTGCATATTCATCACCCGTTGTCCTGGTTCAGAAAAAAGATGGTGCTTGTGTACAAAGAATGTGTTCGCGGATCTGTTGTCATGCGCTGTTCGTGATCAATCGGTTCCATAGATCAAGGTTTCGTGGTCGTTGCTGTGTTTTGACATTATCCTCAGAACTTGTAAAAAAGACCCTCGGTCGGTTCTTTTTTTCGTTGGGAGGGGGGTAGTGTAACGAACGCATTTCGTACATGTTTGGGTAGGAAGACGTTATGACGTCATTAGCAGTTGGACCGGAGGTTTACAACAGGTAATGTAGAGGTGAGCAATGTTCACGTGTGGTAATGTAGAGGTGAGCAATGTTCACGTGTGGGAGTGACAGTGTTGTATCTGAACTGTTAGTCAGAGATGTCATATCAGCCGAGTTGAGCGGACGTGTTCGTTGGTGCTCTGAGAAAGAATTCTTCTAGGGAATTCTATAGCTGTATATAGAATACAGGTATTTATTATTATTATCGGTATTTATAATGACCTGTAAAGCTATTCATACGAAAAGGAAAGTATTGTTTTTTTATGAATTATTATGACAAGAGTGCAGAAGGGCCCATGTTTGAAGGAAGTGCGATGGTTCGTGTCAATACTTGTTTGGTCATGTAATTATTATGTGATATAGTTTATAACTAGGATGTCATGTTGTATTTATTTATATGTGAAAATGTGGGACTGAAATAGGAAGGTAATTCAGTGTATAATTAGGTATACCTAATGATGAATGAATGTGCAGTAATATGTTATAAATTGAAGGTGAACTGTGATTGTAATATTTGGTTCATAATTCATTGTGTCTAGGTACGCAAAATGTGTGCAGAGTGTTAAAGTGGCTATAGGAATTGTCATAAGAATTGTGACAATAGTGACTGTAGTAGTATGGTGGCATAGAGAAGACATTTTACAAAGGAAATGATCTCGAGCACTCTGAATTATAATAATGTGTCGAAGACACATATAGACTCTTTAAGTATAAGAGCGAAAATTTACGATTGTATAAATGTTGTATACAGCGGGCCGGTACGGAGCGGAACTCCTCTGGTATCTGTCTGATGAAGCTGTCCTTATAGCATCGTCTACGTGACCGGATGCTGACATCATCACGCCTTCATCTTTCCATCGTCTACCATCACTGGTGCAGACGTGCAGCAACGGTAACGAAGTAAGCCTACAGATTTGAGCTACAGGACCACATGCAGTATTCCTCCAGTGTAGCCTATGTCGCCTAGCGTCGTTGATAATTCCACGCCTAGGAATATTCTAATCTGTAAGTACTGTCATTGACTATTACCGTTCAGTTCGGGAATCTCCGTCAAGTCGTCGATGTGATATCATTGACTGTGTCGACACTAGTGTGAAGAGAAGAGCCGAGTGACGTCTCGGGAAAGAGACAACGACTTCTGCGGTAGCGATTGACTGTGTGCGTCGAATTCATACAAAGCTTATACGCCACTTATTAATTATTTGTGTGAACTTGTTTATATGGTGATGTGAATTGAGTGATTTAATGTATCGGTTCATGACTGTATGGGAAATAGCGAAACAGAGGGCAAAGAGAGATAACTGTGTAGCCTTTGTCTTTGTTGTAAGCACGTGTGTGGTGGTGGATGAAAGAGTATAGTAAACAGAGTTAGAATACCCACCTTTATACTGATTGTCAGAAAGCCCACGCACACACTCATTCCATTAGACTAAACGTATTTATACGTATAACAATTTAATTCAATACAACACAAAAACCCTTCGTTACATTCGTATTGACGATATACATATAAATCAACCAAAACAAACAAAAACAAACAAATAAACAATCAAACGAGCGAGTGAGGGATAGAACGAACGAACGAACGCACAAACAAACGAACAAACAAACAAATCCCAATGAAATTAAATCAACAGCTAGCCGGTTTTACAAACGACCGACGTAGATTCTCATCAGTATTTTGCGACTGTGGGTGCGTAATTTTGTTTGAGTCTAACAGATGTCAATCCAGACCAAAAAGGTGACTGCCAAGCGTGTAATATGCAAAGAAGTACCCAACGGAGAAAGAAACACGCTTAGAAAAGATGTGTTGTACCCGTCTTTTCTAAGCGTGTTTCTTTCTCCGTTGGGTACTTAACAGATGTCAAGTTAACCCTTTGACTGTCGCTTGGTTGTTTGTATGGAGCTGATTCCTGCAACCATAGGGTTAAACTACCCACCTGTCATCCGAGAATATACCGGTAGCGAAATGGCTGTTGTCGCATGAGTCCAAACAGGATAAAGGGCTTCATCTTGTCCACGCCAGTCTGCAACAGTCATGGTGACAATGTTGGTGATGAGAACCACTCAGGACGCTATCGAGAGGAAGTCAGCCGTGGGTGCAATGGAAATGTTAAACGTTTCAAACTTAACGTCTTTTGTTCACCACGAAGTGATTTCAAGGACGAGACACCGAAAAGAGGTCTGTACAAATTTTGACCCCAGATGGTCTCGAACTCACGACATTTACGACATGAATCGAGCACTTTAACACCTGAGCTACCCATCTACCAGATGGGTGTAATGTTTTTTTTTTAGTGGATTGATACCATCTTGAACCCTGTACCTCCAGTGATGGAAGATTCCATTTTTAAAACAACAACAATAATAATAATTACACAATAATAATAATAATAATAATAATAATAATATAACCACCACACCACCACCATCACCACCATAACAACAACAACATAAACAACAACCTAAACAAAAATTAAGAAAATTGATAATAATGCCGGCCATTACATTGACGCATTACAAAATTCTATGAATCGGTTCAAGACGCCGTCAACTGAACCAAGCACGCACGCTCACGTAAAACACGCTTTTCCTCTGAAACCAAACACAGTTCATGACAAACACAAGACATTCACGTTGGGCGAAGAGCCACCACAGCTATTAAGTTTTAATCGTTTGTGTTTGAAATTAATAAAGTGGCCTGAAAGCGGTACCAGAGTGGAGGAGGAGGAAGAGCCGGAGTGCTCGGAGAAAGAACCCCAGACGGACCGCTCGAATTAACGGTGACACTTAAAAGATGAGAAAAATCCGACGCCGGAAACGGGTATCGAACCTCGCACCTCTCGCACTTTACAGGCGCTTTACCGCTTTAAATATTTGTTAAAATTCAACAACAAAGAGCTCGAGCCGACCAAAGAACTCGGATACACAATGATGACAGCGAGAGGCATAGATCTTCATGAGCTCCAGCAGTTGCGGGGGCTCGTGCAGATCTATGTCTCTTGCAGTTGGGTCTATGTCTCTAGCGGATGGATCGTGCTGACGTTTTATTGTCGGTGAAGGGTTAACGGGCTTGACGTACTCCGCGTGGTAGGCGATATGGCGTGTCCTAAGGCGAAATGAAAACTATATTATACTTTCCAGCACAAGACTGTGTACCACAGGACGACGCAATCCCGCAGACAACAACCGATGCAAATCTCGGCACTTTTTCTTTAAAACTTGGCACTGCAAAATGGCCGCTGTAACTGCTTAGGTCTTCTGTAATTGGTTTACAATTTATTCGGACGGCTGCAAGTGTTTTTCAATTTATTGAAAAATATAGTGGCACAGATGTGGAAACATTATAGACACAGAACAGAGAAAAATGGATTGACTCATTCTGCCCGCGACACAACACAGCAAAATATGGCTCGACCAAGATAGTTCAAGGGTGGTGGCAGAATAGATTGGCGCCTATAGGCGCCAAGCTATTCTGCCAACACCCTTGAACTATCCTGGTCAATCTGTCTTCTGAATTGTAATGCAGTTCTCAGGATACCTTTGATAACTGGGTATTTCGTACCTCGGGCACTATGAGTTAAAACATAGGGGAAAAAAAAGCAGCGCCTTATTAATACACGCACGCACGAACATTCGCAAGAACGCACGTACACTCACACACACATGGCCCCCGTCCCCAAACATCATGGACATGAATAACCTAATAAGCTTGGGTCAGCAAAAGGCAAAAATCCTCATCGAGCAGCTATGCCTCCTACAAGCTGGATGGAGTTTACTACAGGTGTTATGACTGATGTGACAGAGGGAAAATTGAAAGCATGACCTCATTTAAATCGACCTGCTTCAGGTAACGTAAGATTCATATCTCCTTCAGTATAGGTGTATTTAGTATGTCTTACAAAAAAAAAAAAAGCTTTAAAAAAAGATTAATCTGACCTGGGAAGTTTGAGTGTCGTAACTGAAATGAAGACGTTTTTGCTCTTCTGCCGCTTTGTAAGTAGGAGAGTTCCTCGCACCTGAAGCAGTAGAAAACCCCCGTTATCCGTGCCTACTCACATGGGATGCGAAAGGAAGGTCAGAATATCTTTGTTGATAACATTGACATTCCGTTGTATCGGCAAATTGTAGCAAACAAAGCCCGCCACAGAGTACCGAAACGTGAGAACGTGAACACCCTTACTTGTTGACCTGCTCTGGCTGCCTGTATCTCAAAGAATTGTGTACAAGGTCTCTGTCATTTGTTACAATGTTATTACCGGTTCTGCTCCCCCTTATTTGTCTGACCTGGTGCATATTTACACGACTTTCAAGATCCCTCCCTTCTGCATCAGACACCTGTATTTTCGTGGTTCCTAGGCGAAAGAAGTCTACCCAGGGCCAGCGTGCTTTTTCTTATTTTGGTCCAGTCATCTGGGACGACCTTCCAGCCCATGTCAGACATGCCGCTCCCACTCTGTCAGTGCTTTCAAATCGCTGCTCAAAACCTATTTGTTTTCTAATGCGTATAGTTAAGACGTACGTTAACCTTTTTATGGATTTTCAGTGTTTTAGCAGTCCTTGGCGGTACCTATTCTTGTAACGGTGTGTGTGTGTGTGTGTGTGTGTGTGTGTGTGTGTGTGTGTGTGTGTGTGTGTGAGCTTGTGATTTGTTTCACTTTAGTTATAACATTTATTGTAGATTTTACTTTCTCGTACTTTTTGTTCTGAGAGTTTTTGGTGAGTCTTGTAAAGCGCTTAGAGCATCATTAATTTGGAGGTTCTCTTGGCTTGACTTCGCGAACGAAGATTCTATAGGGCTTGCCCACGTCGTCTGCAGGTATTTTCGTGGCTGCGGAGGCCAATCCGGGACAGGCAGGTTCGACCGCAGTGGCTGCAGGGGAAGGTCTGGTCAGGGTTCTGAGTTACGGCAACTCGGTTTTTTCTCCTGAGCCGTTTGTCCTTAAGGTTAGCTCTGCGAGAGTCCTCAAAGGAGACGGCTGCCTTGTAGATGGTGGAGCGCCAGGTGTCACGGTCCGCAGCAAGCGAAGACCACTGGCGGTGGTCGATTTGGCAAGCACTAAGTGACTTCTTGAGACCGTCTTTGTATCTCTTCTTTGGTGCCCCTCTGTCACGGTGTCCAGTAGCAAGCTCGCCGAACAGAGTGATCTTAATTTGGAGGTTAAGCGCTATATAAATATACATTATTATTATTATTATTATTATTATTATTATTATTATTATTATTATTATTATTATTATTATTATTATTATAGAGCATATCGCTTTAAAAGAATTGCGTATACACAACATGCAATCGTAAATTAAACATACAGGCCTATTATCACGTCAGTTAGCCCTATAAATGGGCTTTTAGCCAGACGAACTATATATCGTTCGCCGAGTTCAAGGTTTGCGTATTTAGATTCGGCTAGTACGCATTGCAGCATCGTTCTTGACGTTCCCACAATGTAACATGGCCGAATCAACGAAGAAACGTATACTTCATTCGTTGTTCTACATAAGCTGATCCTATGATAATCAGCACGAGGGAAAGACCTTCTGAGTCGGTCTGCTATTTGTTTCAAAGATGACATATAGAACCAACATTACGTAAGACATGTACAAATGCAGTGAAACTGCGGTTTGAGGGATTGTCAATTAAAACCCATACACGTGTTATGATCAGGAAGGGGAGGGGTGAGAGGAAGGGGGTGGAGATGGGGGTGTGGTGTGGTGGTGGTGGTGGTGGGGGGGGAGGTGAAGAGGGTTGTGTGTGACAGCTGAATACACTCAATAAATCTGAACTCCATAGCATATTCCATTAATCCGTCAGTTTTCGGTATCCCTGCCTTCGCATTCGGTATTTCTCAAGTCTAACCGGTTTCGTCTACCGACTGATACTGCGTATTCCGTTATTTGACATCAGAACCGAGAATTACCTTTTAACGCAAACGCTGAAAAGACACAGACTATCATGAGCCTAATCAAGAGGCATTGATTTCCATGAGCCGGTGCAATTGCATGGGTTCTAGAAAATCAGTGCCTCTTGCTTTACAGTCCAGTTTCCCGTGCTCACCACGTCCATGAGTGTTGCACCTTCCATGGTCAAAAGGCATAGATTATCACGAGCCCAAGCAAGAGGCATTGATTTTCATAAGCCCATGCAGTTGCATTGGCTTTTGAAAATCATTGCCTCTTGCTTGCGGTGTTAGGTTTCCCTTGCTTACTACGTCCACGAGTGTTGCACCTTCTATTGGCAAAAGGCATAGATTATCATGAACCTAAACAAACTAAGGGCAATGGTTTTCATGAGCCCATGCTGTTGCATGGGTTCATGAAAACCAGCGCCCCTTGCTTTGCAGGCCGGTTTCCCGGGCGCGTCGCGTAACTGCACTCTTGCAAGCAGCAAAACTCGTGCGTGGAACAGACATATTTTAGCGCGGGCGGGCCGCTGGAGGGATCGGAGGGAAAACGACAGCGGCCCACGCCAGTGGTTAAGATATTACGATCGGCGACTACTCATGCGAACCAGTGCAGTCTCGTACGAAAATATTGTGTACTCTGTAAACCGAAATCTACATTACAATGCAAATGTGAATTGTTACTAACTTTCTTGCATTCTTGTGGAATTTCTGAGCGATACTGAAAAACTTCTTTTGGGGAAATAAATAAAGGAGAAATGAGTATATTTTCGGATTGTGCGTGGTCTTTTTAAGTGTAGGAAGTGAGCTTTAGCCATTCAGATGTAAAATATGTGTGGTTTCTTTTTGCGAACAGTCACACACTCCAGCTTGCGAACTGGCTACAGGTTCGCCATGAGATCACAGAAAGCAAAGCGTGGTAAGACTAGGACATATGGAGTGGAGGTGTTTCCTATGTAATAGTGCTCACAAACCAGATAGGTGAGGCTAGCGCTGGCAGAATTGTACACAAACCAAGAGGAATCACTCAGCACCGGACAGACAAACAGTTAGATCCCCTGCCCCCGCCTATCAGGCGGGGGCAGGGGATCTAACTGTTTGTCTGTCCGGCGCTGAGTGATTCCTCTTGGTTTGTGTATGTAAAAGTGGTCAGTCTTGAAAGGTTCTATATAGCTTGGCGCCTAAAGGCGCCAAGCTATTCTGACACCACCCTTCAACTAGCATGATAGTTTTGTCTCCCAAACTGGAATGTAGTATTCAGAGGATAACTCCCACATTGCAAATTCTGACCTCAAGCCTTCATGTTTTTAAAGTTCGTTTTTATTTCATTCAGCACCATCAGAGGGAGATGGGTCCACCATCCACAGCTGAAGGGTTGTTACGTGGTAGTCGTAGTAGTAGTATGATGCAATCACACCAGACGCACACACGTAGGGTTTTTGTAAAGAAACTTCACTCAGCTGCAACTCGTCACACGTGGCACAAGGTTGTAACAGTTCCAACAATATTTTATTGCACCGATGCGATCTCCGCACAATGCATCCACAAATGCACCAGCACTGATACACTGTCTCCTCTACAATGCATCAACACTTTTGACACACTGCGTCTCTCATATAACGTACACACATACTTCCTAAAACGGTCTTTTATGCTATTACAGATTTCCAGAATAACCCAGCAAATTCTCACAACACAACCAATCAGAAAAGAAAACGTAACCAAACTCATTAATAGTCAATAAAAAAAACTCTCTAGAAATTACTACAAATTTCCACTATCCTCTAATCTCCTTCGATACAATGTTACATGTAGCCGACTCTTTTACGTCATATGAGCTAGGTACTCACTAGAAAGATCGCGACCCTGCTCGAACCTTCCATTCTAATGTAGGTCAAACTTTACAACATAGTAGCGAAACTACGCGTCACAACAAAAATCGATCGCAATTCTCCGTGCAAAAGAAAATGAATCCTACTAAAAAGGTACGTAATTCTTATCCAAAATAACTCAAATGAATATCGGTTCTTTCCTATGATTAACATACACATGCTCTCAAAGAATAACACAACCACAAACGTAACAAGGGTAGTGTTTGAATAGCGCATATTGAGACCATGTCAGCCAAAGACATACTCGGATCCGAATGCTCCAATGTAGGTTACCTGTTTCACTCCCAGCAATAAATGGATTGTTTGTGTGAAGGCTCAAGCATAGTGCCTGATTAGCTTAGGAAAGCACAATAGTAATTATATATGCAATATTCTAGAGCCATCAGGGTCAGTTCCTTTCTCGTGACTTGGATGTACAGGTGGTCCTGGGTAGAAGTTTTTCGTGATCTGTTCTGTTATGAAAGTGAACGAATTGTGTGGCTGTATGCATGTACACCGGTGGTAACGCCGGAATTCTGCGGAGGAGACATCTATGTGTAGTTTCATAAGTCTAGTACTATATATAGTAATAGTCTTATGGTAGTTTCTATAGGAATTGCTTGCTATTGTGAGATTGTGAACCAAGCACACTCCTCTCCTAAGGGTACTGCACGTGCATTTCTAATTGTGCAAAAGTCCGGCGTTACTTATCTATTAGAAACTACTCGGACACACACACACACACACACAAACACACACACATGCACACACACACACACACATACACACACACACGCACGCACGCACGCACGCACGCACGCACACACACACACACACACACACACACACACACACACACACACACACACACACACACACACACACACACACACACAATGCGCGCGTGTGACACCAGGGAAACGAACGAAGACGAAACGCAGAGCAAAACATGCAGAATAAACAACGTACCTACGAACATAAATATTGAATGCTTTTAGAAAAAAAAATACTTTGCAGAAATTTGTTGCAGAGCTTTCACCAGCTTTCCATCCTATCTTGGGGTCTTCCTTACGAAGACGCCGAGAACGGGTCGAAGGCTCTTGACAGCCCATCTACACACATAGGATAGGCACTCATTGGACTAACAGAATATTCTGAATCTCAATCTGAATCTCTTCTCATCGCTTCCTAACACATGCCAAATGAAATCACTCAGCGCTGGACAAACAAACAGTTAGTCAAAATGTAGTAAAACTGTTTCGCAAGGGTTTCACGTGAAAGGAAAACAGAAAATAGAGGTTGAAAACCCTTTAAGTTAGTAACATGAAACACGACGTTTCGGATAAAAGATGCTTCTTCTCGGTGATATGAAAACAACGCAGAATAGATCAGGGTCATGGTATCTAACTGTTTGTTGTCCAGCTCCGAGTGATGCGATTTGATACTTGTACTGTATTTGCCAGTGCTTACATTCTCTTTAATATGTGAGCCTATAATAGATTCTGCAAGGAAACCTTTCTCCCAGATATCCCACGACAAAATCAAGAACAACATTCACGCTTCGTTTGGATTTTTTATTTTGTTTAAAAATACAGAGTTTGCACCAACATCTTTATCTTTGCCCTTGCTTCATACCAGGCGGAGCATTTTCATTTTCATAGTGGATTGAGGGCAATGTCCATTGTAGGCCCTGACAAACTTTACGTTACGTTACGTTCAGGAACGACAGCCACAGGTTCTTCGGGAACGACAGCCACAGGGTCTTCGGGAACAACAGCCACAGGTTCTTCGGAAACGACAGCTACAGGTTCTTCGGGAACGACAGCGACAGGTTCTTCGGGAACGACAGCCACGCGTTCTTCGGAAACAACAGCCACAGGTTCTTCGGGAACGACAGCCACGGGTTCTTCGGGAACGACAGTGACAGGTTCTTCGGGAACGACAGTGACAGGTTCTTCGGGAACGACAGCCACGGGTTCTTCAGGAACGACAGCCACGGGTTTTTCGGGAACGACAGCCACGGGTTCTTCGGGAACGACAGCCACGGGTTCTTCGGGAACGACAGTGACAGGTTCTTCGGGAACGACAGTGACAGGTTCTTCGGGAACGACAGTGGAGAGCTGAAGTGCGGTGACTTGTTCTTTCACCACTCTCAGCTCCTCGGCCACTTTCTGGACCATTTCGGCCAAGCCGAGCACTTTCGGTTTCAGGAACAGCAGGCCAGCCACGTCACCGCGCAGTGCTCCGAGGCTGCTGCTCACTTCTGTCCGCAGGTCGAGCAGATCCTTCGCCATATTGAGTCCCGCATCACAGTTCAGCACTCTCACTGGACAATACAATACATCATCAAGTCACCAAATTTACAAAGTACCCGCCGCCCAGCCCAGCACTCTCACTGGATAATAAGCCGTCAGACTTACACAAGGTCCCGCATCACAGCTCGGCTCACAACACTCTCACTGGACAGTCAGTCATATTAAGCAATGGCCTGCCTCACAGCTCAACAATTTCACTAGAAAAATAAACCACCAGACTTACACAAAACCAACGCCTTACAGATCAACAATCTCACTAGACAATAATGCAGTGCGCAAAATGCCATCTGGCCGATGTCGGCCGCTGTTGGCACTCGCACGGCTGTGCGCGGGCCAATGGCGGCCGACGTAGACCCGATGGCCTTTGCGCGATGGGAAACCATCGGACTATAAAAGCCCCGCTCAACACTCTCACTCTACATGGTCCCCGATCACTTTTGTGTCAGCGGGACCTTAAAATGTAGAAAATGAAAATGAAAATCTCACTCTACAATATATCATCAGACGTTCATAAAAGCCCTGCCTCACAGTTCAGCACACACTGGACAGGGAGGCTTAACAGTAAATTGAGAGTGGTCATACCGGCCTGGTGCCGTGAAACTGCCTCCGTTCAATGCTCTATTGTTTTTACAAGGAAGCAGACGGTAAATATGCTATTTGTAAACTGTATCTGTCAATACTTAGGAGAGGGGGTGACAGTTTGGGCGAGGATTAAGCGCTATCAAGGACTTTTCGTAATGTCAGTATGTGAACAGACAGAAAGAAGAAGACGCAATACTTGCCATCATTGCGGGTCTTCTGGTAACAAAGATTGTCCGAGTTCAGTTGCCACTTCCCATAAGCTGGCGCTGCAAAAGAGATGAATAACTGATGATAATAATAATAATAATAATAATAATAATAATAATAATAATAATAATATAATAATAATAATAATAATAATAATACGAAGAAGAAGGAGAAGGAGAATATTATAGTGTTAACATGATAAGTGACACGGTTAGATTTAGGGAACAGTAAGGTGATAGAAGTCATTATGGACTGTTAAGAAGAGAACTTTACACAACACGTTTACACTCCGCAACATTAAAGGGGCACGCCTGACCTTTTTTAATGCTTCAGTTTGCAAAAAGCTTTTACTGGGATTCAGTAGACATACCCACTTAGACAGTGACCACCCTATTGTCCCACCAAATTCTTTCTTTCGTTCGTTTAAAGCGAAAAGAGGCCACCGGTATCTTGTGACTGGACACCATCAAAAGATTGCTTGTGATAGGCGATGGTAGCTGACGTCATAACTATTCTGTACGACCTTAGGTCATCTGCATAATTATAACCAATCAGAGACAAGATGGCGGATGAACCAGCGAAGAAAAAAGAAAGTATCAGTCGACTCGCGCCGGCCGACAATGACAGACTCGGAATTGAAGAGAAGAAGGAGGAAGAGAGACAAGATACCCCTAAGTAGAATTGACATCAGATAATGGAATATAGAGCTTGGCTTGACCGCCCATCCGGAATTTGTCGCTTTCCTGCTATGTGAATCAGTAAGCAATCTACGGTCTTTGTCGATCTTCCTATAGTTTCGCGAGCGCTAGTGATTTTCAGAATTCATGATTTTCAGTAGAATTTATCTCTTACTGATTTCGTACGATTTTAAACCTGTTTTATCATAAAGTTACGAGCTAGTAAGTTATCAGATTTTATGCTGCAAGGATCTGAAAACTACTGTGTGTGTAAAAATTGCGGCACATCGCTGGTCGTGACACGTTTTTGCCTGTGCGGGCCGCGCCGGGCTCTCATTCACTCGATTCACAGAGGTAGTGTTTCTGCTGCGATGGTGCATTTGTTGTTTCCAGTGATGCTTTCAGTTACGTAGACTTCGATGTGTGAGATGTGAGATGTGAAAATTCAGTGCAGAAAGTGGGTATAAAACTAATGTTCTATTTCGTGTTTCCGAGGGATAAAGGATCAAAGGTCAAACTAAGCACCGTGGACGCTGGCCTCAGTGGCTTTGCGCGGAGACTGAGTCGAACAAGCCACGCCCCCCGGCCGTGCACTGACGATGCCACTAGCCTTGTTACTAGTAAATACTAGCAAGTACTAGCAGGTCAAGCGGAACCCGCATTGTGATTTTGACAGCATATCAAGTATGGAAGGCTTATTCTACATTCTCGTGGAAAATTATGTCAAAAGGATGCCGGAGAACATCAGTACACTGACGTGTACACTGACACCGATGACCTCGTGACCTACAGTATTGACAGGGTTCTGCCTTGTGACGTCGGCTAGTAAATATGCACATATTCAAAACGAGGCCGAAGCAGACGATAATCTGCGCTCTCGGGTACAAAAACAACACACCCTCCAAACGATGAATTTCGACATTTGGCATTGTATTTACATCATAAAGCTCTAAGTTAGTACACAAAGGACCCATACATATACTGTCAGCAGTATCTGTTGCAGACAGTTTGCTGACTGTGTTGAGATGCTTGATCCTAGGCAATATAACTTTAACACTTTAACTCATTCTACCCCAGACACACCACAGCAAGATATTGATCGACCATGATAGTTCAAGGGTGATGCCAGAATAGCTTGGCGCCTATGGGCGCCAAGCTATTCTAGCATCACCCTTGAACTATCATGGTCGATCTGTGTCCTGCACTGCAATGCAGTCTTCAGAGGACAACGGCAAAATTTGGGGATTTCGTTGATGGGGTAGAATGAGTTAACTATCTCTCAGACTGTCTTTAATACCTTCATTCCCACGAAACAGCGAAGGCCACTGTTACGTTTGTGGCTGTATTATTCTTTTAGAGCATGCGTGACACAGTGTGTTGATCATAGGAAAAGATCCGATGTTCAGTTGAGTTATTTTAGATTAGAACCACGTACCGTTTTATTATGATTCGTTTCTTTTTGCATGGAGAATTGCGATCGATTTTGTATGTGACTACAATGTTGCACATTTGGCTAACTAGTGGTAAAGTCCGACCTAGATTAAACTGGAAGATTCTGAAAAAAAAGTGTGATTGGTCTAGTGACCTGACAAACATGACGTCAAAGTTTTATAGTACACATGCTGGTTATACATTTTTTAACATTTACGTAATGCACCTAGATTTTAGTAGAAGATTGTTGAAAAATCTAAAGTGTTCTTTTTAACGAATATTAATGATTTTGGTGACGTTTTATTTTCTGATTGGTTGAGTTGGGTAATTTGCGGGATTGTTCTGGAAATCTGTAATAGTATAAAATAGGGTGTTAGGAAGTATATGCATGTATTGTATGAGACAGTGTATCAAAGTGTGGATGCATTTGTGAGAGATAGTGCATCAAAGTGTGGATGCATTGTGCTAAAAGTGCATCGTGAGAATAAAGTACTGTTGGACTTGTTACCTTCAGTGTGGTCTGCAACCTTCCGCCACTTTGACGAGTTGCAACTGAGTAAGGTTTTTATACAACAACAACAAAAAAAAAACCTCTATGTGAGTGTGTCTGGTGTGATTGCATCATACTACGACCACAACTACCACCTAACAACCATACAACGTCAAGAGGCACAGACCCTAATGAGCCCTTTTAAAGTGCACGGGCTCATTAGCTTCTATACCACTTGATAGTCCCAATTTGAATCTCACTTCGTCGTACGACTGGAGTTATTTGGCCTGGAATTTACAATCATTATTTGTAATGTGACTACTCGCAATGAAAGGGTTTATTGTACACGGCCTCTCCAGTCGTGATTCATACCAACTTTACAATCAGGCACTATGCCTTTGAACGTTCAGTGCCAGTTGACGCAGACTGTGTTTCTGCAATATTGGTTAATTCAACACCCCAAAACCCTATTGATGTCCCCGGGCCATGGATTCAAAGTGAAGTCAGCAAGAGGCATAGATCCTCATCAGCCCCAGCCGACTGCGGGGGCTCATAAGGATCTAAACCTATTGCGGTTGGGTGGTGTTCACATTATTTTTCTCGACACTGAACACGCTAATCCTTCATTTCTTTTTGACTTTTGAAATAGACGATTCCGCAAACAGAAGAATGTCAAAGTTGCACGGGTTTCGTCAAAATCAAGGGATTAAAAACCCGATAACACACGCAATACACCTACAAATTTGATATACTTCTGAAACTCCATCTATTTGGCCTTTTTCTGAGATGTTTCCATCTAATCTCTATCAATCCCCAGTAAGAACGGCCGAGACGTTTTTATTAAGTATGCCACAGTCAAGCAATCTCCCATTTTCAGTATGCGACGGCTTTCTGTCGAATGTCTCAGTCACCGACTTTCATGCTTTGTTTCTCGACAAATTTCTAACAAACCAAAATAAGGGGGTCGGGATGGAGGTCTTGTCTTAAAGTTCCTTCATGGCCGCATCAAACGTTATTCAAACACTATTAAAATGCATTTTGAAAGTGGAAAAAAAAATTAGGCAAAGGAAGGGCAGATAAGTTGTACTTAAACTTGGCGCTGATTGGTTAAAATAAAAGCAATTGATTTTAGGAGTGCAAAATAGTTACGTTTATCAGACACAGGGGTAATTTCTGTTAAATTAACCACTTTACTGTTAGTGTATCAGATTGTGTTTTGGAAATAATAAATTCAACGCCAAAAATCCGCAGCCAAACAACAACAAATAACACATGCGTTTCAAGTGTCGGTTCGTATTGGCGATATACATATAAATCAGCCAAAACAAACAAACAAACAAACAAACAAACAAACAAACAAACAAACAAACAAGCTAACAAACAAAAGAACAAACAAACAAACCATCAAGCAAACAATCAGACAAACAACAAACTCCAATGCAAATAAATCACAGCTAGAACCGGTTTTACAAACGACAGACATAGATTTTCATCAGCATTTCGCGACTGTGGGTGCGTATTAAATTTTTAAAAGTTTGAATGTAATAGGTTACAAAGTAAAGTAGGTTATAGCACTGTCAGGGGAGAGAAATGTGCATGATCGACCAGTGATCATAGATCTACTGTGGCCAAAGCACAAAAAAAAGAGATAGGAAAGAGAGGGGGCGCTAAGAAAGTGACTGAAAGCAATGCATATGGAAGCCCCCCGCACTGGCAGTCTCCCCTTTTCTTTTCATTTGAATGTAATAGTTTTCAGGTTAACCCTTTGACTGTCGCTTGGTTGTTTGTGTGGAGCTGATTCCTGCAAACCAAAGGGTTCAACTACCCACCTGTCATCCGAGAATATACTGGTAGCGAAACAGCTGTTGCCACAGATACCAGCATGAGTCCAAACAAGATAAAGGGATTCATCTTGTCCACGCTAGTCTGCAACAGTCATGGTGACAATGTTGGGGATGAGAACCACTCAGGACGAAATCGACAGCAAGTCAGCCATGGGTGCAATGGAAATGTTAAACGTTTGAAACTTAACGTCTTTTGTCCACCACGAAGTGATTTCAGGTGGTCTGTACAGATGGTCTCGAACCCATGACCTTTAAAGACATAAATCGAGCACTTTAACACCTGAGCCCGATGGGTGTAATGGTTTTTTTTTTGAGTGGATTGATACCATCCAGAAACCTTTACCTCCAGTGATGGAAGATTCCATTTTTAAAATAATGATGATGATGATGATGATAATAATAATAATAAAAATAATAATAAATATAATGAGTATTTGTATAGCGCCTAACCTCGAAAATTAGAGCTCTAGGCGCTAAACAAAAGCTAACTGTACAAAAATAACTAATTACAAAAACGCAATTTACAAAAAAGTAATTACAAAAAAAAAAAAAAAAAAAAAAACAACAACAAAAAAAAAACAAAACAATACAACGCACTCTATAAACAATCTATAAAGTCACCATTAAAAAAATGCATTTCATTCAAGAGAGGTGCTACGCTTATGTACTCGTACACGCACTCACGCACGCGCGCGCGAGCACACACATACACACACACACACACACATACACACACGCACACACACGCACACGCACACACACACTACTACTACTACTAATAGAGAGAGAGAGAGAGAGAGTTGACTTCAACATAGCAGGCCTGTGGCAAAAGTCATTCGTAGCAGACATAAAAAAAGGTGGGTCTTTAGGCCCGCCTGAACGCCTCTCTCGAATCCATGTATCTCAGTTTGCGTGGGAGGTCATTCCAAACAACTGGGCTCTGGTATCTAAATGACCTCTCACCGAACGACTTTGTTTTGACTAGAGGGATAAGTAGGACTCAAGTGTCGGCAGCAGAGCGCAAATTCTGCCTTGAGGACGAATGCAGCTGGAGAAGAGAGGTAAGGTAGTTTGGGCAGGAACAGGTAATGCAACTGTTTGTCATGCATGAAATTTTATACTGAATCCTAGCTGTTAAAGGTAACCAGTGAAGAGTAGACAGATGGGTGTGATATGATCCGATCTAGGGACTCTGAGAATCAACCTAGCTGCTGAGTTTTGAATATTTTTGAGTTTGCTAATCAGACGCTGGGAACAGCCAGCCAGAAGAGCATTGCAATAGTCTAATTTAGACAAAACAAAAGCGCAGACAAGTACTTTAGTTGCTCCAGGTGTCAGATAGTGGCAGACTGAAGCAATACGTCTCAGTTTAGTATAGGCAGATCTGCAAACGAAGTTCACGTGAAGGCGCATGGACAGGCTACTATCGAGTATGACACCCAGATATTTTACATGGGGGGAGAAGGGGACAGTGACACCACAGATATGTAATAAATGGGGGAGTGTCGGCGTCTTTGTCAACCTCGGGGAAGCAATGATCATGGCCTAGGTTTTTCCGTCATTCATCTGTAATTTGTTTGAAGTCATCCACATCTTAGTCTCCGAGACACACGCCTGATGCATCTCGATTGTGCCCTTAGTCTGAGCAGGTGAACATGAGTCATGGAGCTGAGTATCATCTGCAAACGCATGATGTGATCTGGAAAAACGGTTAAAAACACTGGCCAGAGGCTGAACATACAGGTAAAGAGGACTGGTCCAAGAACTGAACCTTGGGGGACGCCAAAGCGCAGCGTGGGCGGGCTGGAAAGCTTATCATTAACTACTATGCATTGAGTTCTGTGTGTCAGACAGTGCGACAAAGCAGTTTCATGAATGCCATACACAGAATAGAGACGTTGTAGCAAAATGTCATGGTCAATCGTATCAAAGGCAGCAGTTATGTCTAATAGTGCAAGAACAGATACTTTGCCATCATCAAAAGCCTCCAGGAGGTCATTCAATTAATTTTTTTCAAGGGCAGTTTCAGTGG
>BTPG01000008.1:164611707-164636707 GCA_036245525.1 Semisulcospira habei
GATCGCTTTAAAAGAATTGCAATCGTAAAGTAAACATACAGGCCTATTATCACGTATGATAATCAGCACGAGGGAAAGACCTTCTGAGTCGGTTGATTGATTGTACATTGCTTAACGTCCCGACAGCAACAAGGCTTTCTCAGGACGTGCCTGCACTGCTTGTGAAAAAAAAAAAAACACAAAAAACCCCCAGAACATTGAATGTATGTCGCCAAACGGTCAAATACGTTAAATAAACCTAACACATGGGGCCTAAATAAAGCCAAGACCATCTAGCAACACACATCCAACATCAAGAGCTACAGGCAGTGCAGACAGTAGGGAGAGTGTTAAAAAGACAAATACAGGTGAATGGACCTCGGGTAGACAGAAACACATGCCCCAGAATAGAGAGAAAAACTCACCCTGTGGGGCTGACCAGGGTGACCCTGGGAACTAAAAAGTACCTAACCCCACCCAAGTCCCCCAGGGCAGACCCGGGTGGGGATTCTGAGTCGGTCTGCTATTTGTTTCAAAGATGGCAAATCAAGATTCAAGATTCAAGATTCAAGAAATTTATTGTCCATTAAAGGATAATTGTCTTTGCCTGCCGAGCGTAGGTCAAGGTTAAAACCATAATATCTCAATTACAAATCAAACAAAGAACATGGCTAAATCTCTGACTAGACAAAAATATAAAATAGTACGTTTTCACACTGACATCATACGCACGCCCAGACACGCGAACATTCACAAACTTAGTTTATGGCAGTACAGCCCTCTGAAGGCAAAACACGGCAAGTCCAGTATGACTATGTTGGAGCTACCCTGTTTGTCCCCAAAGGGAACTGTAGGTCAGTATGTGCGAGTCTGCTCAGCTGGAAAATCAAGTCAGCTGGAAGTCATGTGCAATGCCTGAGGGCTGGGGGTTACAGTTTAGACTTGTTCAACAACTGTATTGCCTGCGCAATGAAAGAGAGTTTGTATTTGTTCCTGTTACATTTCGGGCAGCGATAGCGTCTTTTGAAGGGACTCGGAAGGAGTTCAAAATGCGAGTGAAGTGGGTGGGTTGGGTCACTCATGATTGCACGTGCTTTCCTAGCCAGCGCTCTCTCAGTCAGTTGTAGGAGGCTGTTGGTAGGTAAGCCGATGATTTTGGCGGCCGTCTTGGTAACGCGGTGCAGCACGTTTTTGTTTGCTGCAGACAATGCGGGGAAGAAACAGATCGTGCAGAATGACAAAACAGACTCAATGATGCCGACATACAAAAGTGACAGCAGTTTGGGGCTCACGTGTCCTCAGTATGTACAGTCTTTGTTGGCACTTTTTGAAAACAATCTGCACATGTGAGCCAAAGGTAAGTTTAGAATCAAGAGTCACGCCCAAATATTTGAAACTGTCAACAATTTCTACAGTTTTACCATCGATGGTTATGTCGCCGTCAAAAATCGTTGAACCCAAATTACGTAAGACATGTACAAATACACTGAAACTAAATCTTACGTTGTATCTAGTTTCAGTTTCAGCCCGAGGCTAAGAAATAAAAGTGAGTAGAAATAGATTCTTACATCGATATTTCGGTGATACTGAGAATCTCAATTCTCGGGGTCTTAAATCTTATCCTACTCGCTTTCGCTCGTAGGATGTTATAAAACTACTCGAGTGAGATTCTTAGTATCATCGAAACACCGATGCAAGACTCCATATTATGTCCTACATTATTGTAAGACATACTAAGAACATTATCTCATTCGCGGCCAGCCACATCCGGTTTATACCGCGCATCCGGACGCGGCTGGCCGCGAATGAGTTAACCCTTTACTGCCTTGAGGAGGGTGCTAAAGTAGTATCTTATCTCTTGTCTGATATTGCATTGCCTTCAGCTAACAAGAGACGCAGATCGCCGTGAGACCTTATTAAAGCTGAGGTGCAATGAGAAAAACCCGCCCAGCGCGTGTTTTAAAGGTCCTGGTTCAGCAATTAGTCAGTTGAGGACAGCGAAAAAAAATTTCGAAGTCCCTACTGACCTGACTTGAAGTGCAACCCTGACAGGGCCTCATCAGATGGGATCCCCGAACATTCACGTTACTATAGCTGCTGTAGAGTGTCAGACGTCCTTGACGGCTGTCACAGTTCATGCAAACAGGTATACGCCACTCAGCTGCCAAAGGTCACTTCCAGTTGCATCTGTCCGTACACGGTAACACCCACAATTCTCGTGCAACAACAACGAAAGATGACTATCCAACTTTCACTTCTGGGCCGGTACTGGGAAGCACTGAGCGACGTCCACAGCGTCCAAAAATGGCCCAGGGAATGGTGACGGTACGTCGAACATGCTATATCGTGGTCTTCTCATTTCTTATGTCCTCGCATTTATCCAAAACAAGGTTTCCTCGAAAGCGTTTGCAAACAACAGGTCACGGTATACATTTAAATTGGGAAGTTCAGGCAGTAAGAGGTCCCGTGTTTTTAAAAATAATTTTTGCCTTGTTTGAAAATTTGCAGTTGGGCTGAATGTGGGAATTTGCTGGAAATTTGTGGTTAGCTGAGAGGAGACATGTTTGGTGCTTTGATTCATACCATCCTGAGCTTATCCAGTGGACATTTGTGGGCCTATGTTGAGTTGCCTTTGGCGTAGTGATTTGAGGGGCACGCTGATTTCAGCTGTGCTTGGGTGTGGGGTTGGTAAGGAACCAGTTTCATAGCCAAGAAATGAGACGGGTCATGTGCTGTTTTTTTTGGTATTTTATGCATGGCAAATGTGCAGCTGGTGGGCGGTAGTGCTTTTTAGGGAATTGAACAATTAGGGGATGACTGGGATTGACTAAGGCTAAGAGACTGGACAGTACGAAAACACCACTGTGGTCCGTGGCCTGTCAGGTGCACCACATGCCATATGTGACATAGACCGGAAACTGGTTTAGTGTAACCAGATCAATGAGTTTGGATGGTTGCAGTTGGAAAAGTAAAAAAATCATGAAAAATTTGAAATTTTGCCAAAAAATCGCTGTGCATGCAGTTTTATAGGCGTTTTGGCATGTTTTGCATGGCAACACCCTGTTTACCTGCACTGTGAGCTAGGTTTAGTGTGTTTGCTCATTTATTTTTTGTCTTACAGGTAGTCATGAGTCTTTCCTTCGACCATGAGCTGTGACCTTTGACCTTGACCTTGAAAGGGGTGGGGTTTGGGGTGTTCAGTTTGATAAATGCGTAAAAAAAAAATTCACTCTTTCAGTTTTTGAAGTTGTGTGGGGTGGGTGTAGGGTGGGGTGGGCAGGGGTTTGGGTTGGAGGCCGGGAGGGGGGGGGGGGCAGGGGAGGGGGGGGGGGGGTTGGGGGCTTAAGGTCAAAGGTTAAGATAAAAACTACAATGAAACAGTGTTAGCATGTGCATTTCATCAGACAGCTGACCTCAGAGTGAAATAAGCGGCCAAAATAATGTGACCTGCAGAAGTGTTATTTTGCATGGTACTGCTACACTGGTTGCATCTGAGGTGTCATTCTGCTGTAATTGTCATGAGGGATGTCTCTGGTGTCTATTCTAAGCCAAACACAAGCACTTGTACACTGAGTAAAGCTCATTTGAGTGCATTGTTATGGGATCAGCAGTTGCAGGCACCAGTACAGGGTTTTACAGGAGTGTTGACAAGTTTGGCACACACATGCCTACTACATCTGCAAGATGAGCTGAGGTGTTTTGAGACTCTGACAAGTGTGTTTTATATAAAAATGAACTGTACATAACCATTTTTCTATGCTACCTCCTAAATCAGCAGTCCAGACACTAATTAGTGTATGCGGCGTGTCCCGCGTAGCATAGTTTTGGTTGTTTTGTGTAGTCTTTTTCCTGTGGGATAGCTCAGTAGACTTAATATTTAAATTGCAGAGCTGTTTCATGACCCCTTTTGCCTAGGGAAAGATTGCCAGCAGCACATAGGGCATGGCAGCTGGTTACAGGCCTCTTCCAGCTTGTTGTCACCAGACAACAGGGTCAATGAGGATGCCTGGGTGTTGTCTTTTGGGCTGCCCTAAGATACACAAGGAAATGGTCTTGGGTCTGAAAGCTCATTTTTCATCAGTGTCAGTGTCATGGTAACTGTTTTAAGTTGTCCAGCCCACCAGAAGTCAGTTTGACTGTATTGCATGCGTGTGTAAACTTGGAAAAACAGAAAAAGTAGGGGGGTAGGCAATGGAAAAATATGAAAAAAAAACACTTTCATGTGCCTGTGTCTCAAATGCAACATTTCTGAAGATCAGATATATTACTTGATGTACATGCCAATTTTGGAGGCATTCTGACCATATCTAGGCTGTTTTTCATGGCATCAGATATGCATGATCCAACACGTCAGCAGCGTTGTGAACGCCACATCAAGGCACTTCACATAATGGGCCATAACTTAAAGATGCAGCAACGTTCAAGGGTGTCACTTTGGATTTGACTTAGCTATTGTCTAAGGGTTGCACTGATAGCAGATTGAATGGTGTTCAGGTGGGACAAGTGTCTCTGACAGGTCACGGTATACATTTAAATTGGGAAGTTCAGGCAGTAAGAGGTCCCGTGTTTTTAAAAATAATTTTTGCCTTGTTTGAAAATTTGCAGTTGGGCTGAATGTGGGAATTTGCTGGAAATTTGTGGTTAGCTGAGAGGAGACATGTTTGGTGCTTTGATTCATACCATCCTGAGCTTATCCAGTGGACATTTGTGGGCCTATGTTGAGTTGCCTTTGGCGTAGTGATTTGAGGGGCACGCTGATTTCAGCTGTGCTTGGGTGTGGGGTTGGTAAGGAACCAGTTTCATAGCCAAGAAATGAGACGGGTCATGTGCTGTTTTTTTTGGTATTTTATGCATGGCAAATGTGCAGCTGGTGGGCGGTAGTGCTTTTTAGGGAATTGAACAATTAGGGGATGACTGGGATTGACTAAGGCTAAGAGACTGGACAGTACGAAAACACCACTGTGGTCCGTGGCCAACAAGTCTTTATGGTAGTCGCCATTTTTACGAAGGGAAGCTACTAGATAATGTGTGTGTAAGGGACAGCACTCCCGTGCTAAGCAACGCGCAAACGCCCACCTCAAAACGATTTTATTTTTCACAAAAGCCTGGGAGATAATTTACAGGTCATCATGCAACAATGTGATGTGCATGGGTGACAGTGCGAGAATATGAAATGAATGTAAACGGGACATAAATATGCCCCATAAATCCATGGCCAGCAAGCGATATACATTCCCATGAGCTCCTGCGGATGCAGGGGCTCATGAGAATGTATGACTTTTGCATTTGGAACAGGCTGGCTGAAGGCCTGTTCTGTCTGAACCAAACAGCTGAAATTCAGCTTTTCGGGATTTTGAAAAGCTGAATCAGCTTCTAGGAGTGAAGACGGTCACCCATTGATGTGATTGTGCCTGTTCGTGTGTGTTACACGGACATAAAATTTGATTCCATTATAAGAATCTAAGCACTAGGTAATATTTTGCTTTGTCGTTTACTTCTCATCTTGTTTTTTTTTTTTTTTTTTTTTTGTATCACAAAAGATAATTACCGTCTGCAAACTTGATGAGTTCAGTGATAATATTTTCTCCCCAGACCAACTGCTGTCTATGCACACGCAATGCACCCTGCCCAATGCATACCTCATGCAGGTGCCTGACAGCAAACACCGATACACCAACTACAAGCTAAAGGGTGCACGAGCAAACGAGAGGCAAGTTTCAAAATAATTAGATACAGGGCCGCAGCAGATGGTTCCGGCATTCGCCATACCAATAATGTATACATTTTTTTGACAAGACCATATAATTATGTCTGTTTATGCCCTCGACCCAAATTAATTTAAATGTTACTAATTTTTTCCATTTTTGGGGGGTTGTGCGAATTCTTCCCCCCCCCCCCCCCCCCTGCCCGATTGACTTTAGGAAGCAGATGAAAGCAAGCTGGCATCATGCAGGCATGCACCCCTTCAGCTGGAGCATTAGGTTTCTTTCACCTCCTGCTATGGTTATGAGATATGAAATAAATGTTAGGAAACAGATATATATATATTATGTAATTGGTATTCTAACCACAATATATTTCATTCATAGTTTATCTATGTTTGCACTGACAGCAAACCATGTGGGATTTATTTCTGATTACTCCATATAGCAATGTTCTCTATCAGAAAACTGAAATGACTCAACCCGCAAAAATAAATATCAAGGAAATTTATCAGTTCACAACAGCAAGAGGTATATCTCACTTGATCTTCATTTTGTGACAAAAACATTGTTTTCAAATACACTTCAACGTATGGTTTATTTGTTTATATCTGTACTGAGTGAAACTGTTAAAAATGCCTTTCATTGTGAGGCTTCTCTTATGAGTTTACCAAAATCGTCAAGTACATCAATAAGTGTCTCTTGGCTTGACTTCACGAACGAAGATTCTATAGGGCTTGCCCACGTCGTCTGCAGGCATTTTCGTGGCTGCGGAGGCCAATCCGGGACAGGCAGGTTTACATCAATAAGTGTATACATAAATAAAACACAATTACCATGATTGTCATAATTCCTAAAAATACAGCTGATTTGTTTTATGAAATGAGTATGTCTATCCTCAACAAGACCAAGTAGTCTATGTACCCTACAGAACCACATAGTCCAGATCAAAATGGTGACTGCGAAGCGTGTGTAATGCAGAGACGAACTCAACGAAAAAAAGAAAGACGCTTAGAAAAGACAGCTACAACACAATTTTATTCATATTATCTAGTAATAAATTGTGTTGTAACTGTCATTTCTAAGCGACGTTCTTTCCTCATAGGGTTCTTCTCTACAGAACAACATACATGTGCACTTTTACTTCCTGCACCACATATAACTGTAATAATACATGAGGCAAAAACACAAACAGAACAGAGACAACCATTTTAATTATAAAGAAACAATTTCAGTGATGTCATTGAATTATATGCATGGTATATTTTGCTTATGATGCTGTCATTCAAACTTGGTCACTGTGTTTTGGTAAGTGAGGGAGATGGGGGGGGGGGGGGGGGGGGCTGGAGGGGGCGGGTACACATGCAGGCATATATATATATATATATATATATATATATATATATATATATATATATATTATATATATATATATATATATATATATATATATATATATATATATATATATATATATATATATATATATATATATATATATATATACCGCAACGATTTCCTAATGTAATGTTACATATGGCAATATAGTTCTATCATCATATGCTAAATTTTGCTATCCACCAAAATGCTAATATTGCCATGATTCCACAGCAGACAGACAGCCTTCATGGACAGGTCCAACCAGTGAAGAGACAACAGACTGGCCAGTGTCAAACATGTCACCAAACTGCAGGGGCGTTAGCAGCAATGTCACACAGAAACTTTGGAACAGCAAACAGCCTGATGCAGTGCAGTGTGCCCCAACTTGCTCTCAGCAGGCAGCTGCAAGACAAGAACAAAGGTCAGTTAGTACATGTGAAGATGTACTGCAAACACTGTTCTAGATGAGTTTACTTGGCTACCGGGTATCAGCCAGTATAATCTACTCAACATGAAACCAACCGTAATGAATCAATCACAGCCAGTGTAATCAATAAACTCCATACAAGACAGATTTGCAAAATAACTTTTACAAACAATTTCTTTGTCTCGGTGATGGTCAAACGATTTATACAGTTTTGTTCTAATAATAAAAGACATTGTAGCTTTGCAATGCTGCTTGGTAACATGATATTATATGAATATGTTTTCAGGCCAACATAACCAACTTTTCCCTGGGGGAGACTAAAGATGCACTCAACCGATGAGCAGCCCCTGGTGACCATATCGAATGTGGGAGTAGAGGCGACACCTTATCAGCGCGTGACCAGTGAAGACAATCCGGCCTACTGTTTGTGTGGGAATCATCTAATAATGGACAACAAGAACTACTGAATTTGATCCAGCTGATCGAGTTAACAGAAGAACCAACTTTTCTAGATATTTGTAAGAAGCAGACCGAAGTCAAATTTTGCAGCGTCAAAAATTATAGCATCACATTTGCAAATAAAATTCCCACATTATAATAGCAATCAAACATCACCAACACTCTACATACAGATTTTTTTCAGTTGTGGCATGAGAGCCATATGGGGCTTGGCAACAGCAAACACTGTTGCTCTTGTCAGGTGGCCATAATCAGATGGCAGTTTCTAAGCCCCAATCTAAACTACCTGAGGGCACTATCTGGTTGTGTATGTGTGTGAAACCAACCTCCAAGTCTTTACTTCTGCTGAAAAACCACATCCACTCGTCGCTCAATCTTGTCATCTGTACTGCGTAGGTAATGTAACAAACTGGAGAGCTTCTCATCAGTGAGGCATTGGGGATACAAGGCCACGGAGCACATTCCTTGATGAGAAAAAACAGAATGAAGAGAACATTTTCATTAACTTTTAAAATGTACTTTCTGTCATGGAGATTGTTTACATCTGTTTGTACAAGTAGTTGGGACATGAATAAATGGACACATGCATGTAATATATACTCCATATTGTGCACTTTGTACTCTCTATACAAGAAAGTATTAAAGTTGAATGTAAAAGCAAAATGTTGGACATTTTTTGTTTTCAATACATTTGGACATTCTTCTTCATAAATTGCATACATGTCTGCTTTCATTTTTCATCCTTGTTATAACTACATACTGTAAACAGTGCACATGAACAGGAATTCTGCACCTGACTTGCCATAAGAAAGAATTAGTTTTCATGGTCAGTGTCACAATCCTAAATAGTATATTTCTACAAATACATGTACTGTAATGATACTGAAAATGACATGTACAATACTGCACTTGTACCAGAAATTGCACAAGTGTGTAACATACATGTACTATGCATATTTCTGCTGTGCTACCTGGTATGCCACAGAGTGCCTGTTGCTAATCTTGGTATACTGCTTGCATACTTGGTGGTTGAAGTCAAGGATGGTAAGCCTGTTGCGCATTGTGTAGCCTTTGTAGCCAATGAAAGTTTTTTGGGGGGCCATTTCATTTTCAGCCACATAGATACATCCCCTTGACTAACACTCAAAACACTCAATGATGAGACTGAAACATATCTAAACTCTAAGTCAAAATAAGTGCATAAATAAGACATGATACCTTGATCATGCCTGGCAAGGACACTCGTAATGTGTGTGATGGTTGATAACAGGCTTTATCCCTTGTTTCAAGTGGTGTTTAGCCTTTGGCAGCAGCAAAGAAACTGAAAACAGATGGCCAATATAATAGATAAAGCAAAACCTGAAAGTAAAAAAAGCACAAAAGTGAAAATGTACCAGCAGCAGTTTATACTGAGTAGGTTATTTCGATGACAGGACAGTTTCGTGTGTTTTTGTTCTGCATACACTCAAGGATATAATCCTCCATGTAAACACACAGCTCAACTCAAACCTTTTATGCAATTCGCTTGCCTTTGTGCCACACATCAAAGTAATGATCCAGATGTTTCAGTGGCTGCGATCAAGTCAGTAATAATATACAAATCTATTTCATACTGGAAAAAAGATACATGCATTACAGAGTGGCAAACTGACCGGTAGCTAGCACTAGCTGTTATGAAGACTTGGGAGAAAAACCACCATGGCACCATGATAATAATGTTTACTGTCAACTTGTAAATATACTTACAGTGTGGAGGTAGCAGTCATATGTAAATCATAACTTAGTGTTGTGACAGCAATATTTCCAGGACACTATAAGCTACTTTATGTGTGATGTGATAACACTTTTACAAACAAAAATGATTTTGTGCAAGCGCACGGGTGTACCATACTTCAAAATCAAATGCCACCAAACTGATAATTACCTGAAAGTAGCAGGAGACTACAGTAGAACTCTGTCGGTGACAACTTATCGGACAGGTCTTGCTGTCTTCAGAAACTCGATGCCAGTCTGTGCATTCACCAGTTTCAAGTCACCTGACCTTGTGGCAGCCCTGCTGTCTAGAAACAAACCATAAACACAGTCATGGATGGACAAAACCTGTTGAAAAAGAAATAAATACAGAAAATAGGCATGTGTGCACATACGCATGTACGTGTGGCTTTCTAAAAATGGCTTAGTCACAAAATAGCAGCACATTTTAGTGTTATGATATGGAGCAATATATACATACATGTATTTACATGATTCACAGAAAAACTAGCAATAAAATATTTTGGTATACAAGAATGATAGTATAAGTTTTTGTCACTCATATTTCTCCTGTTCATAAGCTTGTGGTTTCAGGAAAATATGAGAAATACATTGTATCAGTGGCAAGCCAACTTACAATAGACCACTTATATACCTGATTGTGAGTTTCATAATGAATTATGCACATACATGTATTGCTCTATTTCATCACACTGAAATGTGCTGTTATTTTGTGAACAAATATATTTTAGGTTGATTATAGTGGTATAATTATTTTATCCTTACCTAGACCTGTTGATTATATTCTCATCCAGACAATTGCTGATGTTGTTTTCATACAGCGAGCAGCTGTACATTTGTTTTCATTCAGACAGCTGAACATTTTGTCTGTGTTCAGACAACTGCAGGTATATTTTGTTTTTTATTCAGACAGCTGTATATTTAATTCTATTCAGACAGCTGTATATTTTGTTCTAAATATAAGCCAGCTGTACATTTTGTCCCAAGCATACACACACACACACACACACACACACACACACACACACACACACACACACACACACACACACACATTTTAGGTTCACAACTTACCTTGCCACTGCGATTATCTGTTATGTATTGTGATGAGATTGGGCGTTGTTCCATTACTGATGCACCTTCACTTTGTACTAGCTTCACAAATGTATCCACAGAAATAACACATTAGCTGCTTGCTGCTCTGTGAGCTCATTTGGTGTGGCACTGAAAAAGAATCAAATGACTGGTATTTGTATAGTTATGTAATGCACACACGGGTCTTGTACTAGAAAATGGCGTGGCGTTCTGAAGATATTTACACAAAAACTTGACAACCACCACGAACCCCCAAAACAAATCGCAACTAAAAGTGGAAACTTCTAAATGTACATCAGACCAGAGCTCAGAATATATCGCATATTTCATTATGTATATAACACAAATATGTGTAATAGAAAATTGCCCAGAAACTATTACACTTATTTATAAAGGAGAGAAAATTTAAAAACAAAGTTTCAGGCTGTTACTATAGTGACGTATATATAGTAACTACAGAAGAGACGAACAGTGAGGCTAAGATTTCCAATCTATTCTTCGTCTTGTTCATCGATGTATTCTGCCTACTTCTCACCACTGTCGTCTGCTGTTATTTCCTCAGTCATCATTTCCCCCGAAATTAGTGTCCTGTACACCAGAACACACATAACATTACGATTGTTGACAAGGAAGTGGTCATTAGAGTGGTGTCCCCTGATAATACATATTTACGAGTACCTTCCCTTTGTAAACACGACGTCAGCTACACGCGCATAGGTGTTTGTTGTTGTTGGAAATATACTTACCAACAAAAGTAATATTTGTACCACAAAAAGTGAAAAGACCACACCATATCATGTTGGACTTACCGCCACCATTCGCTGGACCTTTTTTGGACGCTCTGGACGTCGCGGCTCGGTGCAGGCTTCACCAGTGCGGCAAAATGAAAGTTGGATATTTTTCAGTCGTAGTTGCACGGGAATTGGATGTTACCGCGCACGGACAGATGCAACTGGAAGTGACCTTAGGCAGCTGGATGGTGTATACCTGTTTTCGTGAACTGTGACAGCCGTCAAGGACGTCTGACACTCTACAGCAGCTATAGTAACGTGCGTGCTCGGGGATCCTATCACACGGGGCCCTATCAGGGTTGCACTTTCTGTGTCAGGTAGGGACTTTGAATTTTTTTTTTCGATGTCCTCTACTGACTAATTGCTGAACCCGGACCTTTAAAAAGACTACAGGACCCAGCTTGGGCCCTGCCCCTAAGTGGGTCAAATCGGTTCGTAACTCAGTTGACGGAGTTGGCAACTGCGTATCCCGAGCTTGCAAAACTCTCGGAAAACGACAGACCACTTCCTGTTGCACGGAAATCATCGCGATTAGCAGATCGGACAACAGCAGACGATTCTGTGACACTTTGAAACTGACCGACATCCACGGATTTTACGCGCTGGGGACTATGATGGCAGAATGTACGGCTGTACATGCTGTAAGTATGACTCCTGACACTTTGTAGTTGTGAACGAATTTTTTCAACACGTACCTCCAGTCCAATATAAGCTAATATAAATAAATAAAGAAGCATTGTGATGTACAACCAATACAGTAAATTGGATGAGGGAGAGAGAGAGAGAGAGAGAGAGAGAGAGAGAGAGAGAGAGAGAGAGAGAGAGAGAGAGAGAGAGAGAGAGAGAGAGAGAGAGAGAGAGAGAGAGAGAGAGAGAGAGAATATCGACTGTTTACATAGATGCCAAACGATACAAGGTCGCCATGGGTCAAGCTGATTTTTAGTAGCTGCCCTTCGTATGGAGAAAACATTAATTTGCTGTAGGCCACTCCAGATGAAAAGATATAACAACAAACACTAAACGACAAATAACCCCTCCTTCCTCACCCTTCCGATATCAAATAAGCTTCAGGCTGTACTGTGTAACTTACGGATAGCTCGGCCTGGTCCATATCCAGTGTGCGTCCAGGCAAGGCACAAATGGCCTGCTCTGTCCGTCGGGTGGTCGAGTGTCGTCTGCTACTGTTGATATCAGTAAAAATATCGCTGGTTGAGATCAGTGATCGCGGTGCTCACTCGCTGCAAACAGGAAGTGGCCTGTCTTTTTCACGGGAGTTTTGCCAGCACGACAAACGCAGTTGAAAACTCAGTCAACTGAGTCAGTTGCAAACCGGTTTGCCGAAGTTAGCCGAACGTTCACGAAGACAGGGCCCTCGCTGGGTCCTGCAAAGTTTTTTTAAAACACGTGCGGGGCGGAGTTTTTTGACTGTTTCTCAGCCATTCCCTAGTGCGAAGATCTTCAGGCCGATGCCGCTGCGCGGATCAACGGCGGCCGGGTCGGCCTGAGGACCTTCTGCACACTGGGATGACATGCATGTTGCAGACTGCAGAATGGCGTCTTCCCAATGCGCAAAAGGCCATCGGGCCGACGTCGGTCCGATGGCCTTTGCGCACTGGGTTGCATCTTGAAACTTTGAAAGTGAAGTTTTGCAGACTCAGTTGCAGCAGTGGTGGGGAAAAGAACATCATGTGCAGCTAGGCGCACGAGGCATAGATCCATATCAGCCCCCGCAGATTATGGGAGCTCATGAGAGTATATGCCTCGTGATGCATGCCGCAGTCTATCATATGCGTATGCCTCCTTCGGACATTTGGAGTTTACCAGCAAGGCAACAGAATCGGCAACAGTTTCAAAGAGCATCATGTCTGACAACTGGCAGTGACGGGGTTAATGCTATCAGCAAAAGGTGTGCATCTTCGTAAGATTTTGCAGTTTGAGAACTTGTCAATTAACTCATTCGAGACGTGCCGCCTCCGGATACGCGGCTTAAGCCGCGTATCCGGAGGCGCACTTCTCGAATGAGTTAAAACCAATATACGCTGATATAATCCGGATGGTGAGGGGTGTGAGGAAGGGATGGGGTGGGAGAGGGGGGGGGTAGTGGTGGGTGAAGAGGGTGGGAGGGATCGCAACATACACTCGATAAATCTGATCTCCATAGCATATTCCATTAATCAGTCAATACATTTTTGGTATAACTGCCTTCGTAATTCGGTATTTCTCAAGACTAACCGGTTTCGTCTACCCTCAAAACCAAGAATTACCTTTTAACGCAAGCGCTGAAAAGGCACAGGCTATCATGAGCCTAAGCAGGAGGCATTGATTTTCATGAGCCGGTGCAATTGTATGGGTTCTAGAAAATCAGTGCCTCTTGCTTTGCTGTCCGGTTTCCCGTGCTCACCACGTCCACGAGTATTGCAACTTCCATGGTCAAAAGACATAGATTATCACGAGCCCAAGCAGGAGGCATTGATTTTCATGAGCCCATGGAGTTGCATTGGCTTATGAAAATCATTGCCTCTTGCTTGCGGTGATTGGTTTCCCGTGCTTACTACGTCCACGAGTGTTGCACCTTCTGTTGGCAAAAGGCATAGATTATCATGAACCTAAACAAAAGGCAGTGGTTTTCATGAGCCCATGCTGTTGCATAGGCTCACGAAACAAGCGCCTCTTGCTTTTGCACCCGGGTTCCCGTGCGCGCCTCAGCAACGACGAACTCTTGCAAGCAGCGAACTCGTGCGTGGAAGAGACAGATTTATTTTAGCGCGGGCGGGCGGGAGCGATTGGAGGAAACATCGAGCGGCCCACACCCAGTGGGCTAACATCTTACGATAGGCGACCACTCATGCGAACCAGTGTAGTATCTCTCTTTGACTTTGAAAATCTAAGGTTCTGAGTTGGAGTGGAAGGAATCATTCCATATTTTTTTCCAGTCGGCGGTGAAACACCATTTCGCAGTTAAAGAGACTGGATAATATATATATATATATATATTATATATATATATAATACTATATATATATATATATATATATATATATATATATATATATATTCTCATTTGGATATGGACTGAGAGTTAAAATTGAGTACGTAGGAACATTTTCGTTTTCCATTTGAGGATCAAAAGAGGCAATCGGAATTTTAAATGTAAACTTACAGTGAGATTTAGGATTTCTCGGTGAATGTATGTTGTGCCAATTATGATGAAAATGATGGTGCATTGTGTGCCATAACATGTTCAACATTGTGAAGAGCTGAAAAATAATTTCTAACTCAGTTGACAACAGAACTGAACACTTGCTTTCATCATGCAGCCTGTCATTTATTTGTCATGGCAGGTAAGCGGACTTTGAATGAGTAATAAGATATTTTGCGGCGCAATCAATGCTACCAGGTATGAAAAAGAAATAAGGAGCATTTAAATCAGCGTATCTATTTTCCGCATGATTTGTTTTCTCAGAGGAGACCTACTGAAGGCCCAGATGAAAATAATTACGTTTGGGACCGAAGTGACAAACCGTGTGTGTAAATATTTCTTCAAAGAGTTGATGGAAGTCCGGTGCACTGGTGGATTGTGAATTTTGTGTTGATGTGTGTTATTTTATTAGTAGCCTCGGGAACGCCATTGTGACACTTTAGAAAAAAAGGTAAAAATCAATATTTTTCCTCTTCTAGTTATTCAGTTGAATAGTTTTCCATAAATGTTTGAAACCTTTTGTTTTCTTAACCCTTTGGCTGTCAGTAGCGCTTTTTGTCGCGATGATTCCTGCAGGAATCATCGCGACAAAAAGCGCTCCTGACATTCAAAGGGTTAAACCCTAATTCAAGAGTATACCAGATTAGCTATTCGAGGACTACCCTTGAATTAATATGGTCTATCTTTCTTTCTGGCACTACACTCGATTTGTCACTGACAATAAAACAGCAGCTTGACACAGAACGTTAAATGGACGCTGCCACCGACCAGACAACGTTTCTGATCGACGGGTGTTTAAAATCTGTATGGCAGAAATGTCGGTATCATTTTCTCACACATTTCGAATGCCGACAGGTTTAGCAGGTCAGCTTCAAGGCTTCGATAAATGTTTGGAAAAGAAAATCAAATTTGAAAACCTTCACTGCTAGTGGACGCAGATTGTGTTTTTGAAATCATTTTGTGTGTTTGAAATCATTGTGAATTTAACTCATTCGAGACGTGCCGCCTACGGATACGCGGCAAACCGTCGCGTGTCCGTATGCGCCACGTCTCGCATGTGTTAACGTCAATAATCGCCAGCAGACAGAGGAAAGTGGATAGGCTACAGAGTGGTTCCATCAAACAAGGCATAGATTTTCATGACACCCCCCCCCCCCCTCTTTCCACCAACTGCAGGGGCTCATGAGATTCTACTCCTCTCGCAGTTGATTGGTGTTCAGTTTTTAACGCGAGTAAACGGGTTAAAAGAACAAATAACTTATTCGTATTATCGATGAAGGTTGCTGTGACACGATAGTTTTGTGTAACCCGTTTAGTTACATTGTTGTGTAATGTTCTGTGCATCTACTGTGGGAATACAGGGTATTTACCCGACCACGTATAGTAATGCACCTTCGTGTTTGTGTATGTATGTTTCCCCTGCCTACTTCCTAAGTTCCGGAGAAAGACATTGGTTATATAAGAGACCTGATGCATCTTAATTTGAAGATGCAAATGATCGTCTTATTCTATACCTGCGTATTTCTCTGTGGGCTAACGATTGGGTGCCTGATAGGCGGGGGCAGGGGATCTAACTGTTGTCCAGCGCTGAGTAATTCCCCTTGGTTTGTTGTACAATTCTTCCAGCGCTAGCCTCACCTATCTGGTTTGTGAGTACGTTTAGTGCCAGCTGAAGCAGACTGTGTTTCTGCAATCTTCGTCAAATCAAGACCAAAAACAAAACAAAACAAAACAAAACAAAAACAAAAACCTAGATGTCCCAGGAACAGGGAGTCAAATTGGAGTCAGGAAAAGGCACAGATCCTCATGAGCTCCAGCAACTGCGAGGGCTCAGGAGAATCTATACCTCTTGCAGTTAGGTGGTGTTCCAATTCCCTAAGCACTGAACGGGTTAACTCATTCTGCCCGCGGCACACCACAGCAAGATATTGTTCGACCATGATAGTTCAAGGGTGGTGGCAGAATAGCTTGGCGCCTATAGGCGCCAAGCTATTCTGCCACCACCCTTGAACTATCATGGTCGATCTGTCTCCAGAATTGTAATGCAGTCCTCAGAGGATAACTCTAAAAATGTGGGTGTTTCGTACGTCGGGCACAATGAGTTTAACATATAGAATACGAATGCAAAAGTGCGCTGAAATAACAGAGTTCCCCTGAAGAGATCCTGACATATGACTGACAACAATGAAAGATTCTCAAACACGGTGTGAGAGTCCTTCATTGCTGTCAGGCATAATGTCAGGATGTGTGTCATATACTCGTCTTGAATATCCATTTTTTTCCTGTCCTGAGGTTTAACCCCTCCCCCTCCACCCCTTGCGCATGCAGCCATTCGCTGTGAACAGTACCGGTGATAGCATGCGCAAGGGGGTTAATCTGGAAATCAGCATTCAAAGAGAGAATTCAAAACAAAAATCAATGCGGTGAAAAGTGAAAAAAGATGCGGTAGGAATTACAACGGCACTCCTTTATTCTGTAACCGTAAACAAATTCAGAAGATAAACTGAGCGTGATAATGCCTCATTAGCATGGCGCCTCAAGGTACCAAACAAATCAAGCACTGTCCTTTGATATATCTTGGTCGATCCATCTCCTGTGACAGATGCATTGAGGTACACAAGAAAACAACAACCGCAGAATAATAATCTTTTTCAGCACTGATGTCAAAAGTAACCTTTGCCTATACCCAACTACCATCCCCTGCCCAACCCCGCCCCCTCCCCCTCCCCCCCCCCCACCCCAGCCCTTCATAAAAAGTCGACAAAAGGCATCTGCTTACCAGACCTGACTCAAATATTTCTTCTTATAAACCAAAATATTTTGTGACTTTAATCTGAGTGAGATTTACGAAGTGAGTTGCAATAATTGCAAGAAGCTACTGGTTATTAACCCTTATCATTCGGAATACACCAGTGTGTGAAATTAGTTTGACCAAAATAGTTCAAGGGTCGTGCCAGAATAGCTTGGCGCCTCTAGACGCCAAGCTGTTCTGGCACCACCCTTGAACTAAAGCCATTGGTCTATATCCTCATCTGTAAGTACTATAATGTAGCTTGCACATGGCAGTGTACAAATTTGAAGCTTTTAGCCTCAGTATGATATGGGTTAAGTCGTTGCAGCTCTAGGAGGACGTATCCTAAGCCGTGAAGACTCAAGCAAAGCCACAGAACTATCCGTATAAATTGCTTTGATAGACGGTAAATAGACGATTTCCAGAAATCAGAGTTACGTTAAAGTTGCAGGTGTTTCGACGAAAACTGTGGATTAAAAGCCAGGATATCGCATGTTTGTTTGGGCTTTTAATCCCCTGTTTTCGTCGAAACACGTGCAATTTTGACCTAATTATGATTTCCGGAAATCGTCTGAGTCTGCGCTGTGAACTTTATTAATTTTTTTTGGTAAGCGAAATGTGATAACCATCAATCTATCAGCTTGTGTTTCTTGTTACTGTTTTAAGCTCAGTCTCTGTAACGTTTTAAAGTTGCTTGCAGAGTGAAATAAACAAGGAAACAACAGATCAAAGTTCGGATATTCGGGAGTGATTCTGTGAAATATGGACCAGGATATAGACCAACCATGAAATTTTACGGATGTTGCCAGTATAGCTTGGCGCCTACAGGCGCCAAGCTATTTCGGCAACACTCTTAAACTATCATGAAAGATCAGTCTCATGTTGTAGTATACCAGAGTTGAATCACACTGGTTGTCTCCTTTGATTCGCTACCGATATGAGCGGTAGCTAATTGAGGAAGACAACAAGAGTGGGGCTGAATGGACGGTTTTGTGTTGACGTTAACTCATTCGAGACGTGCCGCCTACTGATACGCGGCAAATCGCCGCGTATCCGTAGGCGGCACGTCTCGAATGAGTTAAAGCGATTTGTCCAAGAGTTCGTTGATTGTTAAAATTTGCCGATACAAGGCCTTCTTAATGTGGTCTTGCCCCATCTAAGACTTTTTCAAAATCTTCTTTTCGCAGTCCGTGTTAGCGGGCACACGTGACAAGCTGGCTTTTGAACCTGGTACGCGACGGGGGAACTCTACGGCGTACAAAGGTAAGAAGAGCAGAAAAGTCCCTTATTTCACTTCATACTTTAACATTAGCCCTTTTGTCCAGCAATATTTTAAGAACTGCTATACATTGAGATATTGCGAACTAGTAACCCATATTGCCTGGAGGAGGTCGCTTTAATAGGTGCTCAGAAAAATCTGTGCCTAACGGATTTTGAAGCTAAAAACCCCAATCTGTCTGTATGACTGACTGAATCACTTTGGTCACGTTTGCGTGCATCTATTATAGACTAGTAAATTACGGTTGTAAACTAAATACATCATAATTAGAAGTTCACGCAGCTTGGAGACTGATAATGATACCTCGGCAATCTCATGCTTTTTATGTTATTTTATTTGTCTCTTCGATTAATTTTTTTGCCTTCAAAGCAGTGCATTAAAGATGAAAGCAAAGCAAAATAAAGCAAAGCAAAGAAAATAAAAAGCAAAGCGAAACAGCAATATAAAGCAAAGCAAAACAAAGCAAAGTAAAGCAAACCAATTCAAAGCCAAGCAGAGCAAAGCCAAGCCAGACGCCTTCAGCAAAGCAAAACAAAACTCCCTTAGCAAGCAAAGCAAACACAAAGCAAAGCGTAGCAAAGCAAAACAAACGCTACTTCGCTTTTGTTTCTCTATGACTGGAAGGGTTGACTATCTTTCGCTATGACTGGAAGGGTTTACTATCTTTTGCTATGACTAGAAGGTTAGTTAGTTAGTTATTTGAATTTAACGCCGAGCAAGCAACTAAGGCCATCTCACGGCGGTATGACTGGAAGGGTTGACTATCTTTCGCTAATGACTGGAAGTGTTGACTATCATTCGCGATGACTGGAAGGGTTGACTATCTTTCGATAATGACTGGAAGGGTTGACTATGTTTCACGACGACTGGAAGGTTTGACTATGTTTCGCTACGATTGGAAGGGTTGACTATGTTTCGCCACGACTGGAAGGTTTGACTATGTTTGGCTACGATTGGAAGGGTTGACTATGTTTCGCCACGACTGGAAGGGTTGACTATGTTTCACTACGACTGGAAGGTTTGACTATGTTTCGCTACGATTGGAAGGGTTGACTATGTTTCGCCACGACTGGAAGGGTTGACTATGTTTCACTACGATTGGAAGGGTTGACTATGTTTCACTACGACTGGAAGGGTTGACTATGTTTCACTACGACTGGAAGGGTTGACAGTGGTTCGCTACGACTGGAAGGTTTGACTATGTTTCGCCACGACTGGAAGGGTTGACTATGTTTCGCCACGACTGGAAGGGTTGACTATGTTTCGCTATGACTGGACGGGTTGACTATGTTTCGCTACGACTGGAAGGGTTGACTATGTTTCGCCACGACTGGAAGGGTTGACTATGTTTCGCCACGACTGGAAGGGTTGACAGTGTTTCGCTACGACTGGAAGGGTTGAATATGTTTCGCTATGACTGGACGGGTTGACTATCTTTCGCTATGACTGGAAGGGTTGACTATGTTTCGCCACGACTGGAAGGGTTGACTATGTTTCGCCACGACTGGAAGGGTTGACTATGTTTCGCCACGACTGGAAGGGTTGAATATGTTTCGCTATGACTGGACGGGTTGACTATCTTTCGCTATGACTGGAAGGGTTGACTATGTTTCGCCACGACTGGAAGGGTTGACTATGTTTCGCTACGACTGGAAGGGTTGACTATGTTTCGCTACGACTGGAAGGGTTGACTATGTTTCGCTACGAATGGAAGGGTTGATTGTTTCGCTACGACTGGAAGGGTTGACTCTGTTTCGCTACGACTGAAGGGTTGACTGTTTCGCTACGACTGGAAGGGTTGACTATGTTTCTCTACGGCTGGAAGGGTTGACTATGTTTCGCTACGACTGGAAGGGTTGACTATGTTTCGCTACGACTGGAAGGGTTGACTATGTTTCGCTACGAATGGAAGGGTTGATTGTTTCGCTACGACTGGAAGGGTTGACTCTGTTTCGCTACGACTGAAGGGTTGACTGTTTCGCTACGACTGGAAGGGTTGACTATGTTTCTCTACGGCTGGAAGGGTTGACTATGTTTCGCTTTAACTGGAAGGGATGACTATGTTTCGTTATGACTGGAAGGGTTGACTATCTTTAGCTATGCTTTTCTTTACTCACAAACCAGATAGGTGAGGCTAGCGCTGGCAGAATTGTACGCAAACCAAGGGGAATTACTCAGCGCTGGACAAACAGTTAGATCCCCTGCCCCTCTAATGAGGATGCAGATGATCGTCTTAGTCTATACCTGCGTATTTCTCTGTGGGCTGGCGATTGGGTGCCTGATAAGCGGGGGCAGGGGATCTAACTGTTTGTCTGTCCAGCGCTGAGTAATTCCCCTTGGTTTGTATGCTTTTCTTTGTTATTTTCACTCTGCTTTGCTTCTCCTTTGTTTTGCACATCCTTTCCTTTGCTCTGCTGTGCCTTATTATGTTTCCTTTCCCCTGCGCTGCACTGCGTTGAGCTGCAATACGTTTTCCTGTTTTATTGCTTTGTTTTATTTTGTCCCCTGTGACTGCCCGGGTTCTTTACTATCCCCTCAACGCTCGTCCCGTTAAACAGCGTATAGTTTTCATCGACCGATTTCTTGAACACTTCCTGCCTTCAATGACATTAAAGATTCATTATCTGGTTTGTGCGGGTGCTCTCTTTAACCCCCTTGTGCATGCAGCCACTGGTAATGCTAACCCGCTTGCTGTCGGTAGCGACAGCCAAAGGGTTAACAGTACCGGTGGCTGCATGCACAAGGGGTTAAACTGGCCATTACCCGACTTCTTGCAAAAGCGGTTTCGTCTTGCACGTTTTCCCTATTGCATGTCAATAGTTGTTTACTACTTTCTAACGCAGAAGATAAAACGAGAACGTAGACATTTGTGGTTCAAAGTGACAGCGTAATGAGTTAATCAATCAATCCCTTCAATGCCGGAACACATCAAGGCAAGAGGCATATATCAGCCTCCGCAGTTGTGTGGGCTCATGAGGGTATATGCCTCTTACTAACCTCGGTCGCTGTGGCGTAGGAAGGTATTTTTCATGGAGAGGGGAGTGGAGGGCGAGGGCCAGTGTGCCTGCCGACTTGCTACTTTCCACCCGCCCGCCCCCCCCCCCCCCTTCCCCCCAAAAACACCAAAAAAAAAAAAAAAAAAAACAAACAAACAAACAAACAAAAAAAACACAACAACAACAAAAAAACAAAAAAAAACACAAGAAAACACACACACACAAAAAACCCAACAAACTTACACAAGGTGTGGTGGGGGTAGGGTGGGGTTGTGTGAGGGTGGGGGATGGGGAGGTGGTCGGGGGGGTGGGGGGGGGGGCAATGGCAAAGGTCAGCCCAAGGCAAAGGACAGCCCAACAACCTCCGGGAAACAACGCGGGGGACGGGTGTGAGGGTCCAACTTATAAAATATCAAGCAGAAAATCAAAATCTGCTAACTTTTTCTCTCTAAAAACCACCACAACAACAACAAAACAACAACAACAAAACAATTTCATTTATCCAAACAACAATAATAACAAGAACACCAAATAAATGATTTATTTCTCCCCAGGTCTCCCACCAACCCCACCACGCCCCCCCCCCTCCCCCTCCCCCTCCCCTCCTCCCCCCCCCCCCTATGGGCCCTCGGTCCCCGTGGTTCCGACGCCACTAACTCCTACCCCCATGCCTCAGGCACATGTCAGATGTATGTATCTAGTGCTTAGAGATCTGCGTTGGTATTGGAGACAGTATTGCCATCAGCTGACGGTGAAAGTGTTAAATGCTTCAGCACCGTCCACAGGTGTTCATGGCGGATCATTCTGAGAACTTTATAAAACCGCGTGTCAGTCTCTCTTCAAGTTTTAATTACTTCCCCAGACAGACATAAATAGTTAACACATTGTACCCGTGGACCGAAATCCTCAAATTTTAAAGTTGCCCTCTGAAGGACTATTACTGTTCTAGAGACAAATCGAACATGATAGTTCAAGGGTGGTGCCAGAATAGCTTGGCGACTATGGGCGCCAAGCTATTTTGGCACCACCCTTGAACTATCATGTTCGAGCCACGTCTTGCTATGGTGTGTCCGGGCTGAATGAGTTAAACTCATGTAGCGATCGGACCAATTAAGTTTTACCGCTCCCTAGGCCCACACAAGTTCTTACAGACGGGGAACGGGATGACTTCGATCCAAGACAAGATGAGGTAAGACCGCAGCAGGTAGTGACGATATTAATGGGAGAGGACTGTGCCGTCATAGATGTGTCCCTTAGGGGCGGATCAGTTACCTCGAGGGGGGGGGGGGGAAAGGGGTTCTTTCTATTTTGGACCTTCGACCTGATTAAAAAAAAAAGGCCTCCCCGATGCTAGACCTTGCTTCCAGGGGCCGAAAAATCGAAAATCAAACAACGAAGGGGTGGGAGGGGAGGGGGGGGGGGGGAAGTGGAGGGGTAAGGTGGGGGGGGGGGGGGAGGGGGTTCCGGTGCTGTGTGAAGACTCGCCAAACTATCTAACGTGAGGGGGGGGGGAGGGGGGTCCAAACACCCTAAAAAGAGACTTTGTGATAGCATTTTAAGGAATGTTGGGTCAGGAGGAGTCGGAAAGGGGGAGGGGGGGGGGTGTCCGGAACCCCTTGACCCCCCCCCCCCGAGATCCGATCCTGTCCCTTTCTAGTGCCTAATCCTACCTCATATTTCTAGTTATTGTTTTCTTTTTACCCGTCTAGTGCCAGCTCACGCAGTCTGCGTTTCTGCATTCTTTGTTAATTCAACACCTATGTCCTTGCTTCCCATGAACATGGATTCAAAGTGGTGTCAGCAAGAGGCAACTGCGGGGGCTCATAAGGATCTATACCTCTTGCAGTTGGAGGGTGTTAATATTTTCTCGGCACTTGCAGTTGGAGGATGTTAATATTTTCTCGGCACTGAACCGGTGTCAGGCAGGGATGTTTGCTGTCTCCGTTCCTCTTCCTATTGGCCATAGACTGTGTCATGAAGAGGACCACAGAGCACAGACGAAGTGGAATACAGTGGACACTGTGGACACAGCTTGTCGACCTCGATTTTGCAGACGACTTGGCTTTACTGTCCCACACTCATCAACAAATGCAAGACAAGACCACGAGGCTTGCTGACATCTCGTCCCAAGTGGGCCTCACCATCCACAAACAGAAAACAAAGACAATGAGGCTGAACGCAACCAGGGAAGAACCAGTCTTGCTTGCTGGCACCCCATTGGAGGAGGTGGAGTCCTTCACCTATCTCGGGAGCATCATAGACAAAAAAGGCGTCACTGATGCAGATGTCAGAGCACGAATCGGTAAAGCCAGAGCAGCCTTTCTCCAATTGATAAAGTGTGGAGTTCCAGAGAGCTGTCACAACACACCAAAGTCCGGATTTTCAACTCCAACGTAAAAGCAGTTCTCCTATATGGAGCAGAGACTTGGAGATTGACAAAAACCACAGTCAACGGAGTACGGATCTTCATAAACAGTTGCCTTAGAAGAATTTTGAAAATCCACTGGCCAGAGAAGATCAGCAACGTCAGACTCTGGGAGAGAACAGAGCAGATAACATCAGAGAATGAAATTGGGCGAAGAAGATGGGGATGGATTGGTCACAGTCTGAGAAAGCCAGCTTCCAGTATCACTAGGCAGGCATTGTCATGGAACCTCCAGGGAAAGAGGAAATGGGGGCGGTCCGGCCGTGGCGCAGTGGTTAAGGCGCCTGCCACCAATGCTAAAGGTGCGAGGTTCGATTACGGGTTTCGGCGTCGGATTTTTCTCCTCTAGTAAGTGTCACCGTTAATTCGGGCGGACCGTCGGGGGTTCTTTCTCCGGGTACTCCGGCTCTTCCTCCCCCTCCACTTTGGTATCAGTTTCAGTCCACTTAATCAAATTTCAAATACAAACGATTTTGAATTTCCAAAAACTACAGTAGCTCGCTTGAGCTTGCCCTTAGCACCACGTGAAAGTTCTGTGTTTACGTTCAGTGTGTGAGTGAATGCGCGTGATTCACGTGAGCGTGCTTGTTGGGTTCAGTTCGCGGCGGCGCTTTGAGCCGATTTTCAATTGGGATAAAGCGCCTATTTAATGCGCTTATTATAAATGAGGCAGGCCGAAAAACTCCTGGCGTCGAGACCTCCAA
>BTPG01000008.1:164641707-164651707 GCA_036245525.1 Semisulcospira habei
GTAAGGTAAGATGTGAAAAAAGCAACTGCGTCTCCGTTATTGAGGTATGTGTGAAGCTTAGCAGTCAGAATAGTATGGTTAATCAGATCAAAAGCATTCTTAAAATCCAGATAGACTACTCCTGTTAACTGTGACTTATTCATACCCTTGAGCCATGTGTCAACAAGGCGTGTAAGTGCTGTGTGGCATGAATGCTGCGGACGAAATCCGGATTGGAATGGGTGGAGGAGCTTACGGTTTTCTAGGTAAGCAAGCAGGTGTTTATGAACGTGCCTTTCCAGTGGTTTGGACAAAACAGATAATAAAGAAATAGGCCGATAATTATTAGGGTCAAAACGATCTTATGTTTTTGGAAGTGGAATTACTTTGGCATATTTAAGTTCGTTAGGAAAAGTGTTATGCTGGATACAGAGATTATAAATATAAGTTAAGGATTCTACAATGTATGGGAGAGACAGTTTAAGTATTTTCGGGCTGATGTCATCAGGCCCCGAGGACTTTTTATTTGGAAGGTTACTTATGAGTAAACCCACTTCATGAACAGCTAACATAGGGATGTTGAAGGGGGCTGTGCCCATTGTTCTTTGTTGACAAAACTCAGACAGCAACTTTGAACGGTGATAAGTGTTATCCTGGCTTGGCGATATTAGAGATTTGGCAATCGAAAGAAAATGGTCATTGAATGTATCAGCAGTAAGATTAGTGGAATGGTAGTTGCGGTACTTGGAGAACACCTAGTAAGTGTGTTTAGAAGGCGCCATATAGTAGAGACAGAGAGAGAGAGAGAGAGAGGGAGAGAGCACCTACATACACATTTTCCCTTGCTCTATGAACTCTAATGTACGTAATGATTTTCTGTTTATTGCTTTACTTTGCATTTTTACTCATTTTATATTTTTGTGCGTACGCGTGTGCGCGTATGTATGTCTGGAGTGCATGTCCGAGAGCGTGTGTGTGTATCTGTGCGTGTGTGTCTGAGTGCATGCGTGTGTAAGTTTGTGTGTGTGTGTGTGTGTGTGTGTGTGTGTGAGTGTGTGTGCGTGCGTGCATGCGTAATTGCGGTGTGTATGTGTGTGTGCGTGTGTGTGTGTGTGTGTGTCTGTGTGTGAGTGTGCGTGCGTGTGGTAGTGCGTGCGTGCATGCGCGAGTTGTGGTGTGCATGCGTGCGTACCTGAGTGCGTGTGTGTGAGCATGCGTGTGCGTGCGTGCGTGCGTGCGTGAACGAGTGCATGCATGCGTCATTGTGTGGTATGTGTATGTTTACATGTCTATGTCATTTATGTGGAAGATGTAGCAACGGCAAGTTTGAAAACTGGTCCTGTTACCAATAACTTCTACCTATGGAAAATAAAAGTTCATTGTTTATTGCTCATCTCATCTCATCTATGTCTTATCTTATCTTATCTTATCTTACCTTACCTTACCTTACCTTACCTTACCTTACCTTACCTTACCTTACCTTATCTTATCTTATCTTATCTTGTTCTGCCCTGCCCTGCCCTGCCTTATCCTATCCTATCCTTAAAAAATCTTATTTCTCGTCTTAAATCTTCTCTTCTCTTATCATTTTATCCTATCCTATCATCTCATCTTATCTTCGCACGCCCCTACCCGTGTTCATTTTCCACCCCGGACACGTGTTTTCTTTGTTGTCTGTTCTGATCGATAAAATTCTTCTTCTCCTGCCGGACCCCCTTTGTCTTGTAATTGTAGAAAATCCAATAAATAGGTCAGAAAATGTGATCAGTTCACAAATTCAAAGGATTCAGCCGGCTTGATCCATCTGCAAAAGGCATATATTCTCATGAGAATTTATGCCTCTTGCAATCAGAAAGTGGTCGCATTTACATCCCTTGTTTGAGGTAGACGAGAATTATCCTAGGTAATTTTCAAACGCTGTCTGGAGTGTTGATAGCCAGCCGGTCGGGCGCTTTAACTGCTGAAATTTTAACACAGGAGCAAGAAATGTAAAAAAAAGTTTTTTTGATTGTAATGTTCTTCCCCCCCACCCCCCCACCCCCTCGAAAGAAGGTGAACTTGAAGATGTGGATCTAAAAGAGGGTCTACACACATTTAAACCCACCGCCCGCGCTATCTGAACAGAGGTCATCCTCATGTCAGAATTAGGTCAGACATTGCGCGGACTTCAAACATTGCGTCTATCTATGTAGCCACTCCATCCGCAAGAGGCATATATTCTCATGAGCCCCTGCACCCGCAGGGGCTCATGAGAATATATGTCTCTTGCTCGAAAGAAGTGTCCGCAGAGTCCGAAATAGCTCAGGCGGTTAAACGTCGGAGCAGGAGAGCGAAGGGAATCGCCGGGTCGTGGGTTCGAATCCCGTCCCGTCCCCGGTAGCTGGACTCACAATCCAGGGGAAAAAAACGGATTTGTTCAATAGCATGTCCGTTGAAAGGTCCTGGTAAATCAAAGTGGCACAGTTGGAGTGCGCCTGAGTTGATCAGTATTCAGGTCGTACTCCATGGGCAACAGATTTCCCTGTCCCCCATAACCCGCCCGTCAGGGCCGTCCATGATCACCTCGGTGCTGTGGACGTTAAACCCGAACTAACCGGTAAGTGTCCGCATTGACGTGAACAGTTTGAGATATCTATCCGGTGTTGACAGTACGACTGCAGCGAGGACGCGTGCCGCAGTGATCGGGGCGATCCAACGATACTGCCCTTTTAATCCTTACTATAAAGGGGCCCAGCCGCCGAACGTGCTATGCAGGGGCTCAGCCTACTGTTTTTGACCTGACTCTGATTTTAGCTCCTATTCGGATCAAAACACTACTCTCACTCGCATCCGTTCGCCACAGCAAAACCAAGTCTCCCGACCAGTAAATTTGAGTATGAATACAAGATTCGCATTATGACGCAGTTTCGAGGAGAAGAAAATATTGGTGGTTGATGGTGTTTTTTTTCAGCCTCAGAAAACATTTTTTTCTTTTTTCTTCTTCTTTATTTTTTTCTTTCTTTCTTTGTCGCGGCGAGCAGAATCTTCAATGAAACAATGACATTAAAATGTGTAAATGCCAGTACAGTTAGAGGCCTCTGCGTGGAATACTTAATCCTTACAGTAACTTGAACGGATTTCACGAATCACCGCTTCAATTATTTATTTCACCTTGCCTTACACAAACAGCACATTATCTCAAATGACGCCATTTGTTTCACCCCCTTGCAGTGGCCAGTGGACTTGCTTAAAGCCATTGCAAATTCAACGCCAAATGACCCATCTGACATATCCGTCCAAGAGTCACAAATAATGTGAATAAGGCCAGCAATATGTTATGAACCGCAACTTGAGAACCCAACTGCAAAGGCAAAAAACCACATGAACTCACGCAAATGCGGGGGTTCATGAGGTTCTTTGCCTCTTGCAGTTGGGTCACAGTCGTATTTTTCCCTGCAATGAAAGTGTTAAATAGGGCCCAACCATCGAAAACGGAAATACACAACGTTAAAAAACAACAAACAAACAAACAAATACACACACACAAACACACAAACACACAAACACACACACACACACACACACACAAACACACACACACAAACACACACACACACGAACACACACAAACACACACACACACAAACACACACACACAAACACACACACACAAACACACACAAACACACTCAAACACACACACACACACACAAACACACACACACAAACACACACACACAAACACACACACACAAACACACACAAACACACACAAACACACACACACACACAAACACACACAAACACACACACACAAACACACACACAAACACACACGCACACACACACACACACACACACACACACACACACACACACACACACACACACACACACACACACACACACACAAACAACAAAATAATGTAAACTTCGGATACAAAAAAGCCAGTGGACCCAGATATATTTATTGTAATATCGTAAATTTGTTACAGACTAAGGAAGTAGTTTACATAGAAAGAATGTAGTCAGGACGACTGTAAAAGTGTTGGTATATTCCACTTTTGTTACATCCGACCTTGTTACAGGGAAAAATAGATAAATCCAAGAGATTTAGAGCCTCATTCGCATACGCGGGGTTTATTACATACATGCTTGCTGGTGGCTTATGCGGTACTGTTATCTGGCTTTCAGACTGATGGTTGCTAAGATTTCTTCTGTAGCCACTGGTAATAAAGGGGTCATCTTATCTTGTCAATCGTTGGCTAGGCGTCGTGCGGTCAGTGTTTTCCACTGCCTGTGACGAATATTATGACGTATCGACCGGAACGGTATCATAAGAGAGACAACGTAAGGTTACAATGATACGTGCTGATAATAATACTTTTCATACTACTACTACTACTAATTTATTATTATTATATTATTATTATTATTATTATTATATTATTATTATTATTATTATTATTATTATTATTATTATTATTATTATTTGGTAGAGTTGGGTTACAAGCGGAAGGGGGGCGGGGAGGGCAGAGAGGGAGAGGTAATGACCTGGCCCAAGCCATTCACCTTGCTTTGGCTGAAGGCATAGGCTGGGGCTGTTTGGCCATTAATTCAGTAGTTTATTATATAAAGGGACGGAGACAGGGAAACCAAAAAACACAAAGTCATCCTTGACGTCATTCTGAAAATCATCTGTCAAAAGGCCATCCCTGAAATGCCAAACATCTGCCACCGGATAACACCAAGTTCACGCCGTTCCATTTTGGCTGGACACACGTCAACCGGAGACAGGATACATTTTGGAGGTGTTAATTAACGACTATGTACCAGTTTCAGGGAATGAACTGACCACGGGTAATTCAAGTATAGTGCCAGATTAGCTTGGCGCCAAGCTAATCTGGCACTTCCCTTGATTTATCATGGTCAATCCATCTCCTGCTGTATGGCGTCAGGGCTAAAAGGGTTACCTCGTTTTGAACATAAACAGTCAGTCAGAAAAGAGTTAAACAAAAACAATTTGATGATAATTATATACGGCAAAAAGTCTGCTGAACAAGCAGAACACAAATAACTGAACTTTCCTTTTTCGACAATGATGAATGCGACACCCTCAAAAAAGAAAACAAAAAACATTATACCATTGTCTTGTCATCAACAATCCCTCCCCTACAGGGAGTGTAAGTGATTGTCAGAGGACACTAAATTTTGCAAAACCTGGACTCTGAAAATGAATTAACTCAGTCGAGACGTGCTGCATTCGGATACGCGGCTTCTTGCCGCGTATCCGGATGCGGCACGTCTCGAATGAGTTTAGATCGGATTGCATCTTCACTATTTCAAAAATGCAAAAAGTTCGCATATTTATTTCATTTATCCAGCCTGCTTCATCTGCAAAAGGCATGCTTATTAAAAATGTATGCCACGTGGTGGTAAAAAGTGGCCCAAAATAAGATTACTAATAACCATACACTCCTTATAATTATCTTGGCTGACAACCCAAACGGTATGTGAGACTTGGTGGCGCACTGTTATGCCTCCTCTGACTTTAAAGTTTCACCACCGTTCTAAGAGTCCCAAACGAGTTAACACTTTCACTGCCGATAAAAACGGAACATCATCCAACCGCAAGAGGCAAAGATCCTCATGACCCCCGTAGTGCGGGGGCTCATGAGGATCTATAACTCTTGCTGAAACCAATCTGCATCTATGTTCCTCTGACGCCTGGGGATTTTGTACGCTGAATTTACAATTACATAAAACTGAAATACAATCTGCGTCCCCTGGCAATCAAGGAGTTGAGTCTCAACGACAGACGCTATTCTGTGCATGTTTCCTGGACCTGTGGGTTTGCTCCTTGCAAAGGTGCACTACAGTAATTTGTTTCTTTAACGTCGTCGTCAAAAAGTGTCGAGAACAGCAGATTTTAATTATCTCAGACTGTAATTGTCAAACTGTACTCTAAACGTTCCAGTTCACGCCTACAAAACGACTTTATGAGATAATAGTGAGTGCAAAATAATTGCCTCGCAAAAGAGCGCCTGTACTTCTAACTAATCTCATAAGTCGTGAAATTTCCTTTTTAAAAGCGAAAATGACACTGCGCAGAGAATTAGTGCCTGGTACCGACCAAGGATGGTTCGTTCCTTTGGTCCTGGATCTCGTTTTCAAAAATGAGGAGGCGTCTTTTGGCGACAGACTACAAAAGGGTTGAGGGAGATGAATGGGCCATGACAGTTCAAGGGTAGCACCAGATTAGCTTGGCGCCTCTCAGGCGCCAAGCTAATCTTGTACTACCCTTGAACTATCACGGATCTTACATCTCCCATAGTAGTTATCAGACGTATAGTTTATCAGACGTATGCATATTGTGTTAACGGTCTAGAGGTTAATTTCTCTCAGGACTAAAGTTAGCTTCTGCGTTGTCATAACATATCGCAAAGACCACCCAGTGCAAAAGACATAGATTTTCAAGAATCAGGGGAGGCATGTAGAGTTCTGCCTCAAGCTGGATCCGTCCTGTGTCGCATTCGCGTTGCTTGCAGTTGTCTAACAGGCGTTGAATCTGCGATGGTTTCAGGGATATAATTTCTGACGTTAACTTTATTGTGCCCGCCCCCCCCCCCCCCCCCCCCCCCCCCCGCCCCATGTCGCGTTGCCGTACGTGTCTGGCAGGTACTAAAACAATGGGATATCAGGTCGGGTCGAGACAGCGACCGAAAACGGAAACCAGCTTCGATCCAGCGGTGGTAACGTTACAGCGCAGAGTGAGACTGTCGGCCACACTGTTACCGGTTCAGATTTGCGTCCACAATACCGGTACGGTTGCGCAACTCCTGGAGTCCCGTCAGACTGTAGGAAGCTTTTGGACTGACCGAGACATTCCAGAATAGTTTTAATACCGGGACAAGACGAACGATACTCAACTGCAAGAGACATAAATCCTCATGAGTCCCCGTGACAGCGGGGGCTCATGAGGATTTATGTCTCTTGTTGGTCCTGTGTTATTTGTGCCTACCGTTGTCCCATTTACATCTCTGTTCTTCGGTGTGTATTCGTTTCAGACGCGAAATTTGTTATCACTTACAGCAATGGGGTTAACGCTCTCCTCTAGGCGATCGGATTCTGAACTGTAATCTTCAGAATGAAAAAGTCTGAAATTCAGAAATTTCGACTTGGTTTTCAGTGTGCTTAGCATATCGTCAGTGTAACTGGGAAACCTTGTATCTGACACACATGGATGGGTCAGACAGGAGGTTTCCGAGTTACGACGACGATATGACGCAGTAATAGTTTGAACAAAAGTCGTATTTTGCGTTGTAACATAATGTGGTCTTATACGTTTATGCCGGAGGGGACTATTTTGGTATGGCCGCGCCGAGCTGAACGAATCGTGGCGCAAACAGGGTATTATGCGTGAAATTACACAGGATCCAATGTAACCGCATCATTAACCCCTTAACTGCCGGGGCAAGGCGAACGCTACCCAGCTGCAAGATACATGGATCCTCATGAGCCCTTTTACTGACCGTGATATTCCACAAGTGATGCCGTAATAGCTTTAACCTCTTAATTGCCGGGGCAAGACAAACGCTACCCAACTGCAAGATAATAAATCTTCATGACCCCCCCCACCCCCACCCCCACCCCCGCAGTCGCGGGGGCTCATGAGAGTTTATGTCTCTTGTTAGTCCTGTGTTCTTTGAGCCCGCCCTTGGTCCAATTTCATTTGTGTTCCTCGAATATCGGTCAGTGTACAGAGGCTTCAGACGAGAAATTCGCGTCCACTGGCAGTCAAGGGGTTAACTCAGTTGCAACCAGCCGCATGCCGGATGCGGCTGGCCGCGAATGAGTTAAGAGGTGTGCCGAAATCTCATATCGCCTAGTCATACATGAAATTGAGGATCTTATCTAATTGTACTTAACAGAATATTGCCGTGTGGCTGATAATAATTACTATGTCTTTGATACAATAGAATTTGTTTGGAAATCAGATGTAGGTGAAAATTGCACGTATATCGACAAAAACAGCGGAATAAAAACCCGGACAAACATGCGATACTGCATCTTTACCCGAGCTTCCAATCCATCGTGTGCGTCGAAAGACGCGCAGTTTTTTAAACTTCTGAAATCTTCTGTTCCGTATGTACAAACTGTGCACTTAGATTTCAGGATATTTGTCTAATTGTTTATCAAGAGCTGTACCTAAAATTGCGGTTCCCATTTGATCACGACTTTGCATTTGAGGAGAACATGTACAATTATAAAACTGCAGAAACTGTAGTGTGCGACCTCGGTGATCGCATTAAATCTTAACCCTGGTGCAGATGGTAAAATAATGACACTATCCAAATGCAAGAGACAAAGAACTTCATGAGCCCCCCGCGCATCCGCGGGGGCTCATGATGTTCTTTGCCTCTTGCTGGCCCCATTTATAATGCGTGTTCTTTGAACGGATACAAATATTAGGTTGTGCAATTGCCATATGGCTTCAAAGACACAATGCGCTTCGCTTGCAGTTATGAACTAAAACCATTTCTGGTCATTTGTTTCAGGATGCCGTATTCCCAGTGCTGAGAATTAGCCACGAGCAATGTGTTTCCCGTTGGACCTGAACAGTTCAAAGAATGCCACATAAGAGGATCCGGCATTAAGCAGAAAAGACGGACCTTGATGCATGTATTTTAGGAGCTCCCCCACCCACTGCTGACATTATAACAATGGCCACAGGCTGTGTCAACCAGTAACAGCCACAGTAAAATGAGATGACGAGTTTAGAATTGTGCAATATGGCCGTTTCGAAAATTGTATCTGTTACAGAAATGTCAATATCTGTTGGTGGCCCATTCATTCTGAATATGGTTTTGGTGATACATTTATTATTGAAACATACCCTTCCTTGCTGATTTGAGGTTTGCTCGGAGATCTCGGTGGATTTCATCATCGAGGCTATCGTCGATGTGGAGTATTGCATTAACTTTCAGTACAAGATGCTCAGTACAGACATTTTCCACACGATGAACTACTAATAATATTTCAAAGTGTCAGCTGACTAAAAAATTAAAGAGCTTTGCAGTCTGTGCGTTAGTCTGGCTTTGTTCAGTTGACTTTACTGTGTGAAAAAGGAGGCACTTCAGTCTAGTCTATTGCCACCCGTCTTCAGGAAGCATGGATTTTCCGGCGGACATGAACAGCATGGATTCCTCCATCATGGAGATCTATTTCAACGCCTCCACAGGGCTGGAGACGGCGCTGGACGGCCAAGGACAAATACTGGGTCAAGGCCAAGGCCTTGGCATGGACACGACCCCCAACACGAGCGAGGAGGTGTACTACCCGCTGCTGAAGCAGCCGACACACATGGTGCTGCTCTACTCTCTGGCCTACTCCCTGGTTTTCGTGGCGGCGCTCGTGGGCAACTTCATGGTGGTGGCCGTTGTCGTCAGCAATCCCGCCATGCACAGCGTCACCAACTACTTCCTGCTGAACCTGGCCGTGGCTGACGTGCTGGTGGCGCTTTTCTGTGTACCCGTCAACCTCATCATGAACCTCTTTAACGGTCAGTGACAGTACTATTTCATGTGTGTTTTATGTACCTGTTAACCTCGTCACAAGCCTCACCAAAACGGTCAGTAAGTGTTATTTCACTTCCGTGTTTGTTTGTTGTAAATCTCACCAAGAACATTATCGTAAAGGTCAGCTACAGTCTTTGTTTATTTGCTTATGCCTCTGTGTGTGTGTGTGTGTGTGCGTGCGTGCGTGTGTGTTTGTGTGTGTGTGTGTTTGTGTGTATGTGTGTGTGTATATGTGCGTGCGTGTGAATGTTCGTGTGTGTGTGTGTGAGTGTGTGTGTGTGTGTGTGTGTGTGTGTGTGTGTGTGTGTGTGTGTGTGTGTTTACAAGTGTGCGTGAGTAGGTGCGTGTTTTTGTGTTAATCAACCTCTTCCCACTGCGCAAAAAGGCAATTGGGCCGACGTCGGCCCGATGGCCTTTTGCGCATTGGGTTCTTGAAATGTTTAACTTACCGAACCCTTAGATCA
>BTPG01000008.1:164656707-164661707 GCA_036245525.1 Semisulcospira habei
TGGTTCTGAGAGGTAATAATAATAATAATTTAATAATAATAACAATAATAATTTAATAATAATAACAATAATAATTTAATAATAATAATAATAATAATAATAATAATTTAATAATAATAATAATAATAATAATAATAATTTAATAATAATAATAATAATAATTTAATAATAATAATAATAATAATAATTTAATAATAATAATAATTTAATAATAATAATAATAATAATTTAATAATATAATAATAATAATTTAATAATAATAATAATAATTTAATAATAATAATAATTTAATGATAATAATAATAATAATTTAATAATAATAATAATGTAATAATAATAATAATTAATATAATAATAATAATAATTTAATAATAATAATAATAATAATAATAATAATAACTTAATAATAATAATTTAATAATAATAATAATAATAATAATAATAATAATAATAATAATAATAATAATAATAATAATAATTATTATTATTATTATTATTATTATTACATCAGACGGACAAGTTGCCATTTCGGCGAACTTAGGACAGAATGTGACATGATTGCAATTCTAAATACCAGTATTGCAGGGCACGTATAAATCACAATCAAAAGTTGATTTGATCCTCATTTCACATAACCATCTCTACCTCCCTCCTCTGTTCGTGTGCATGTTTTTCTTATACATTCAGATTTTTTTTTCACCATTTCACATCATCGCATAAAGGGGCCGATACTCTTCTCAGCCCCGACACCCAAATCCTGGATATGATGGGTCAACTAAAGTAGTACAAGGGTAGTACCTGATTAGTTTGGCGCCATCACTGGCGCCAAGCTTATCAGGCACTATCCTTGAACTACTAAGACAGTAACCCCGTCTCCTGCACTGGTATGTAATGGTAAGGGGAGCCGAACATACTAGCCAAGACAGGATAATAAGTCTGTCAGCATACGAGGTCAAGCCAGAAATGTCATGCCTGTAATATACAAAACTTTGTTTTCCTCCCTACGTCACACGACCAGTCACTTTAGCGCAAACCGTACCATGTGACCGTGAAATAAAAAACCCTGTAGCAAAAAATGGCGGAATATTTGTAGCCCTCTCTTTGGAGCGTCTTGGATGCCAGTTTTGTTCTATAAAAAACACCAAAGTTCCAAAGTACAAAGTTACTTAGTGTTGTTCGAAACAACAAGCACAGTCAGTACTGGAGACGGTAACGTCATGAAATATTTTTAATTACGTCATAAATCTATTGTTTATAAATGTATATTCCTTTGACGTAAGTCATGTCTGGCGTGATCCAGGTCGGAAGATGTCTTCTTGATTTCTTTTACGAAAATAGTGGAGGAATGAAAACAAATACGTTATTGATCGGAGGGGTTCGCTGCACGGACCCTTGTAGGCCTTCGGGAAGTCAAAGGAATCATTGTACCCCTCAGGCACTCGGTCTTCGGGGTACAATGATTCATTTTGACCTCCCTAAGGCCTACAAAAGTCCGGGTATCGAAACCCTCCGACCAATAACTTATAATATTATAATATTACTCTCTCTCTCTCTCTCTCTCTCTCTCTCTCTCTCTGTCTCTCTCTCTCTCTCTCTCTCTCTCTCTCTCTCTCTCTCTCTCTCTCTCTCTCTCTCTCTCTCTCTCTTTTTGCAAAACTAAAATATTTCACTGACAGAAAAACAAAAAAACAAGCCAACTATTCTATAATGCACATATTAAATCGCATATTGATTATGTCTCATCTGTGTGGGATGGCTGTAGCGATGCAAATTTAAAAAGATTAAACTCACTCCATAGGCGAGCGGCGAAATTTATATTAGATAAAAACATTCCACAACAAAGCAGTAGCGACGAAAAACGTGCATTACTTCGTATGCTCCCTCTCCGTCAACACTTTGTTTTTAATAAGTTAGTAATGGTTTATAAGGCCACAGTAGGAAAAACACTATATCTAATCTTTTCAAGACTTGTAGCACACCCTACAACACACGTAAAAATGACCTGGTAGTTCCAAAGCCCAGAATAAACATATTCAGGACGTCTTTTTCTTACTCGGGTTCAATACTGTGGAACGCATTCCCCAAAAAGATTAAATCAGCACAGTCTGTGAGCTCCTTCAAAGCCGAGCTACTACAGTATTTACTCAGAAATAATCGAACAGATTAGATGTATCTACAAACTTTATTAATAGTATCATGAAGATGATAATTAATTCTGATTCTGTATGATGCTACTTTGATCTGCTATCATACATTAAACTTGCATCGTATTTGCACCCTCAAATGTGTGTGTGTGCGTGATTGTAACGCATCACTCGAGTAATAGGCATCATGCGTTATCCTTGTGCTGCCTTACATCTGACTGAATGTGTGTGTGTGTGTGTGTGTGTGTGTGTGTGTGTGTGTGTGTGTGTGTGTGTGTGTGTGTGTGTGTGTGTGTGTGTGTGTGTGTGTGTGTGGTGCAACGCATCACTCGAGTAATGACCGTTTTGCATTACTCTTGCGCTGCATTGCATCTGGCACACATGTGTGTGTGCATGTGTGATTGTAACGCATGACTCGAGTAACAGACATGATGCGTTACCCTTGTGCTGCCTTACATCTGACTGAATGTGTGTGTGTGTGTGTGTGTGTGTGTGTGTGTGTGTGTGTGTGTGTGTGTGTGTGTGTGTGTGTGTGTGTAATATTTTCAATTCCTCAATAGTTACGGTTGATGTGTTCAATAATTTACTTTTGAAGTTTTAACTTTAATCTTTCAGTTTTTAGTAAAATCTAAGAGTTAATATTTGTATATATAATCTATGATAATTTTTATGTTTTTTAAAAATCTATTGTATGTGCATATGTGAGTATGTGTGTGTGTGTGCGTGCGTGCGTGATTTTAACGCATCACTTGAGTGTGTGTGTGTGTGTGTGCGTGCGTGCGTGCGCGCGCGTGTGTAACGCATCATTCGAGTAATGGGTGTTTTACTTTATTCTTGTGATGCCTTACAACTAGCACACGTGTTCGCATGTGCGTGTGTCAGCATGTGTGTGTGTCTCTCTCTGTGTGTGTGTGTGTGTGTGTGTGTATGTGTGATATTTTCAGTTGAATAGTTACAATAATAATAATAATAAGCGCATTAAATAGGCGCTTTATCCCAATTGAAAATCGGCTCAAAGCGCCGCCGCGAACTGAACCTAACAAGCACGCTCACGTGAATCACGCGCATTCACTCACACACTGTACATAAACACAGAACATTCACGTGGTGCAAGCTCAAGCGAGCTACTGTCATCATCATCATCATCAGTCCCTTGCCCGAGCTGGGCGTTGGGGGGACTGAAAGACAGCAGCAACAGACAGTGCTCTCCACTGAGTTCTATTTTGGGCGGTGGCAAGCAAGTCTGGCATCTCAAGTTCGGTCCATTCTTTTATGTTTGCGACCCAGCTCTTTCTCTGACGACCTCGCCGACGACTTCCTTCGAGAGTGCCCTGGAAGATAGTCTTGGACAAGGTGTTGTGTCGGGTCACGTGGCCAAACCAAGCAAGCTTGCGCCGTTTCACGGTTGCCAGAAGGGGTTCATGTGGGCCCACCAGGGAAGTGACGATGCTCCGTACATATTCGTTGGTCTTGTGCTCGCGGTACGAGATGCGGAGCAACTTCCTCAGGCACTTGTTCTCAAAGGCCTGGATCTTCTTTTCTGAGTCTGCAAGCAGTGTCCAAGTCTCACAGCCGTAGAGTAGAATAGACACTACGAGGGACTTGTAAAGCCTGTACTTGATGGTGAAGCTGATGGAGTTACTTCGCCATATCCTGTCCAGCCTGGCCATTGCGGATGTTGCTGTACCTATCCTGATACGGATCTCTGCTATGCAACTACCGTCTTTGGACAGGGTGGCTCCCAAGTACTTGAAGCTATTGACCTCTTCTAGCTTCTGGCCGTTCATGTTAATGTTGCTGCTGCTGTAGCTTGTGGTGTTGATCATCACTTTGCTTTTATCCGTACTGATCTCCATGCCATAAGACCCTGCGCTAGTTGAAAGTTTGTCAGTCAGGTTTTGGAGCTCACTATTGCTGCCTGCCATGAGGTCAATGTCGTCTGCGAATCGAAGATTGCACAGGGATCTGCCACCAATAGAGATTGAAGTATGGTGGTCGTGGAGGGTTTCCTGCATGATCTTCTCCAGGAATATGTTGAAAAGGACAGGAGAGAGCAGGCATCCTTGACGGACACCGATCGTCGTCCTGAAGAACTCGCCTGACTGATTGTTAAGTAGAACCGCGCTGCAGGCGTTCTTGTAAAGCGCTTCTATCATTTGGATCAGTCCCTCCTCTATGTTGAACGATCTCATGACTTGCCAGAGTCCGTCGTGCCAGACGCGATCAAATGCTTTCCTGAAATCAATGAAGTTGTGGTAGAGTGCGCGCTGATGCTGCAGATGTTTCTCGATCAGGACGCGGCAGTTGAAAATCTGCTCTACAGTGCTTCTTCCAATTCTGAAGCCAGCCTGTTCTTCTGCCAGCAGTTCCTCGGAGAAAGTTTTGAGGCGGTTGAGAATGATTCTAAGCATTACTTTGCTAGGGTGACTTATCAGACTGATAGTTCTGTAGTTCTGGCACTGTTTCAGGTTTCCTTTCTTGGGGAGCGGGATCACTAGAGACTGTGTCCATTCTACTGGCCATTTCTTTTGCTCCCAGATCTTTTGACAGAGTGTAGTGAGGACCTTCGTTGTTACTTCTCCTCCATGTTTCAAAAGTTCAGCAGGTACGTTGTCTACACCTGGAGACTTTCCTCCCTTCAGGCCGCGTACGGCTGCTTCCACCTCTTCAGCTAACACTGGCAGGTCTTCAGCCTTCCTGGCCCCAGCCTGGTTGTTTTGGAGGATGCTGGTGTCTGGCTCAGCCTTGTAGTTATACAAGTCTCGGCAGTACTCAGTCCATCTGTTTAGTACAGCAGTGTTTTCCGTAAGGAGTTGGCCGCTGCTGTCTTCGATGACTGTGGTTGTTCGCTGTTGA
>BTPG01000008.1:164666707-164699207 GCA_036245525.1 Semisulcospira habei
ATCAACATACTCTAGATCAAGAAAATCCCTTATTGTGCCGCGACCTAGAATTGATCTCTATAAAACGAGTTTGACGTTTTCTGGCTCTAGTCTTTGGAATGCCTTGCCTAGAAACGTCACGACATCAGCTACTTTGTCCTCGTTTAAAGTCAGTCTCATCAAGTACTTATTTTTGTCAGCAGCATCCCCGTGACTGTGCACATATTGAAAAATACTATTTCTCATTAGATCATTAATTGCGTATACCACAGGTTTCGACTGATGACTCATATTTATTCGGTACAGCTTGTATGTAGCTTAAGCCACGTAAGCGTGTGTGTGCACGTGCGTTGTGCGTGTGTGCGTGTGCGCACGTGTATATTAGAGATACTCGGAGAGTGGCGTGCTCAAATGTGCATGCGTTATGTATGCGTATTAGGTTGTGTGTATTCTTATTATATTATTTTAATTAAACCTCACAACATGTCATTATGCCCGACCAGTAAAGTTGGTAATTCCTATGTCACTTCCCCCCAACATTATTATTATTATTATTATTATTTTTTCATTCTTGGCTTGTGCTGTGTCATGTAATTTTTTTCCCTTCTTAGTAGTAGAAAACAATTAGTACGATAGTAACTCTGTAATCAGTAGATTAGCAACGGCAAGTTCGAAAAATGGTTGTTACTACCAAAACTTTTACCGTTGTCAAATAAAGGATCATTGTCATTGTCATTGTCTCTCTCTCTCTCTCTCTCTCTCTCTCTCTCTCTCTCTCTCTCTCTCTCTCTCTCTCTCTCTCTCTCTCTCTCTCTCTCTCTCTCTTTCTTTTCGTATTTTGTTTTAATCGTATGAGCTAGCTGAGAGTAGTAACTTTACAGCTGTTCCAAACGGCGCACATAAATTGTTTCAGTAACTCTTGATTTGATTTGGGTTCTCTTTGGCCTGCTATGATTGACAGTTACTCCTTACTTCTTGCTGAAATTTGACAATTACCTGTTACCAATACATGCATGCAGACCCACTCACAAAACAAGTTCCAAGAACAGTCTCTCTCTCTCTCTCTCTCTCTCTCTCTCTCTCTCTCTCTCTCTCTCTCTCTCTCTCTCTCTCTCTCTCTCTCTCGTTGCGTGTACTTTTCGTTTGTTTTTGTATGACCGAATGAATGAACGAATTTTCTTTAATGTCTCTTCATCTTTAATGTCTCCTAATTTTTCTTTGTGTAATTTGGAACTATTAGTATTACAATTATTATCCTGTGTTTTGTAGAGTAACGGCAAGTATGAAAAATGGCACACGTGCTAATTACTTCATCTGTTGAGAAATAAAGTTTCATTTCATTTCATTTCTCTCTCCCTTCCTCCCTTTCCCCATGCCTCTGCCTGTTTCTTGCCAAGAATGAATGTCCGTGCCTGTAGAAAATTGGACCTTCCGACACTTTGCAGGTTATTATTAATAATTTACGGCAGAAGACTCCATGGTAACATGGAAGTTTTTTCCCCCCTTATTTATTTCATTTTGTAATAAAATTGCCTTAAAGTAACATTTCAGCGCTAGAAAATCATTGCTTTATCTTTAAAAGGTGTTTGCGTTTCCAGATTGTGGTCCTAGATTTTAATTAAATTGATGTTATTTTGAAGATTTTCAGACGCTTTTTATTTCATTTTAAAGATACCCTTTTTCTACTTCTGTCGTCTGGACTTCTGACCCATTTAGCATCAGCAACATATGGATCGGCCTTCAAGGGTTGCCAGAACAGGTTTACTGTAGTCTTCAGATGCTCCAACATTTGAGCAAATTTTGAGAATTTCGACTCCGTCCTGTGAAGGACAAAGAAATGTGTGCTGACAAAGGCCTATTTGGTGACTTCTGCATTGCATACAGCAACTTTACCAGTACGCCCATTTTTGAGAAAAGCGGGATTTTCATTGCTAATCAATAAAAAAAAAAAATCTCGTTTTTCTCAAATATTGACATACTGGACAAATAAAGACTACTTTCTTTGAAAATACCAGACATAGGTCTTTAAACGAAGCGAATGTGCAGTGGGATTTTTTGTGTGACGGGTTTTTCCATGCCTCGTGCCTAAAACCCACTCACTCCTAAAACCTTGTCCATTACGCCAGAGAATGTCTAGTATTAGACAGAAATAGAAACTGATGCACCAATATAGAGAAATTATGTGCTTTATTCAGTTTTCCTTTGTTTTGCACCGAGCTGCGTCTTGTCGAAGGTGTATAATTTGTTTTGACTCTTTTCCGTGCCTCGTGAAATCGTCCCTGTGAAGGCTAAAGACATTCAGTCAATATTTTTTCAAAGCAAGATTTTCATTGTATTACAATGTAAAAATCTCTTTTCACCCAAGATGGACTTGTTATCTTTTGCTGGTACATGGCATAGGAACACCTACTCGGTTTTTGAATACTCCTGCATGAGTGCTGCTTTGTGATTTTGGACTTAATGCTCAGAATCGTCATGCCCAAAACCACACGCCAACACACAATTATAAAAAATACGAAACTTTAACCCTTTGGCTGTCGGTAGCGGTTTTTGTCGAGATGATTCCTGAAGGAATGACAAAAACCGCTACCGACAGCCGAAGAAAAGACATGTAAACGTTTAATCACAGATTGTTTTGGCACTTAAAATGTTTACGCAGTGCAGCTTTAAGTTTATATTAAAAGTATATCGCTCCTATACCGTTTCGCGTATGCGTGCGCGGTGTCAGAGAGGTGAACCATTCAATTTCATGGGTGCGTGAAAACGTACGCCTGGGGGCTGTAACGCCTCGGAATGTAATAAAGCTGAGATTGTTTCCCGTCAGCTTTTTATGTTCATTGCGATTATTTCATTCAGCCCTGACATGAACGGTGCGTAACCGAAGTACGTTAAAGACAGTATGAGGCGTAGGGGGTGTTTTGTATCGCAGGATACCAGCTAGAAATGCGTTTTTCACGACGTGGTAATCGATTTACGGTTTCGAGACCTCTCGGCCCCGTCTATGAGAGTACTTTGTGTACTGCGGGTTTACTGTATTGTGTGATAGGCATGCGTCAGATTCGCCTAGCGCCGAAACTTTTTTAAACGTTCAGTGCCATCTGACGCAGACTGTGTTTCTGCAATTTTCGTTAAATGTCCCAGGAACATGGATTCAAAGTGATGTCAGCAAGAGGTATAGATCCTCAAGAGCCCCCGCGACTGCGGGGGCTCTTGAGGATCTATACCTCTTGCAATTGATTGGTGTTCAGATTTTCTCGGCGTTGAATTGTTTAACGTCTTGTGTCCACCACGAAGGCGGTTTCAAAGACATGGCACCGAAAAGAGTCTGAACAAATTTTGACCCTGTCTGGGTTCGAACCAACGACCTTTTGGAGGAGAGTCCAGCGCTCTAATACCAGCTTTTCACCTAGCGCCATTCTGATTTTGCACGGGAAAATCCTAACAAAGAAAGAAAAACGCTTAGAAAGGACAATGACAGAATCGTGCTTTAAGTGTCCTTTCTAAGTGCGTTTCATTCTTTCGACTTTTGTTTCATATTACACGTTTGGCGGTCAACTTTTTGGTATGGATTTACAGTACCCTTACGCATAAATCTAAAGACAAATTTCAGCACCATTTGTGTTTTTTAAACCTTGTTCACATACTTAAAGAACTTCTACTGTAATTTGGGCAAGCAGGAAACGCACACGCGTAATTGCACTTGTTTATTTTGCTCAGCCCGTTCACGTATCAGTCTATATTTAGCTCAGTGTTACTGGCACAGATAGCGTTGAGCGGAGTCTTTGTGTCTGAATAAACCATAGCTAGACCTGTATGTAGCGTTTTGTAACCATTTGTTGCAGAAGTGTTTCTGTTATCAGTTACGGCGGCATAGGGCTTTTTAACATTGCAATGAAGCTGTACTGTTATCGACAGTATATCACCCTCAGCTTGAATTTATGTAGTCTGGAGACGAAGCCTCCTTAAACGTTTGTGAAATCACTCTGAGGGATTTGAAAGTACTGAACCATCATAGTCAGTAAATGTCCTGCGATAGAAATGTCTCCAAAACAATCGCAGAACAGTGAAAGATAATCTCGTCTGTCAGGAAACACACATGTGACTCCAACAAGAGGCATAGATCCTTATGAGCCCCCGCGTCCGCGGGGGCTCATGAGGATCTATGCTTCTTGCATTTGATTGATGTTCGATTTGCTATCCGGCTGGTCATGGGGTTAATGCAGAAAATGTGCAGACGTCTTGGGTTTGGCACCGAATGCTGCAAAATGGAGAGCTGTCTGAACTTTGTGACACTTTTCAAACTTGTTGGAGAAAAACGTGATTGTTCAACATGTGGTGTGTGTGTGTGTGTGTGTGTGTGTGTGTGTTTGTTTGTTTGTTTGTGTGTGTGTGTGTGTGTGTGTGTGTGTGTGTGTGTGTGTGTGTGTGTGTGTGTGTGTGTGTGTGGTTTCATTTCCCGTTTTCATTTGCTAGATACATGTATTTCCTACGTAAGCGCAGACAGAATCTTTGCTTTCCGATGGCAACCCACCCACCCACTTCTGTTTCTTCGTTTTACTTTTCTTGTTTGCTGCTTTATTTCCCTTCTAATTTCGGATCGATTACATCTTAAATCGTGTGTTTAAAAAAAATGTTTCATTAAATGTTCTGGTAATTAAAACGAGAGAGGACAAAAACAAACAATCCGCAAAAAAAAGTTCAGACATGCAAGATAAAAATACGATGTATAATGACGCCTAGCTTTTGGATTACATTACACATTCTACAACCAATAAATCATCGCTCTTTTTATTCCAAGATCAGTGTTTGTTTTTGGAACTGTTAAGCATATTGAGAGGGAAGCCATAAATTGCGACCGCGTGTGGAACCCATCGTCGCAATGACCCGTCCAACAAACAGAGCAGAAACGTCTGTGAAAACAAGACGCCCACCTTTGATTGATGGCCGATCGATGACAATTTGGGCCTAATGCAAGTGACAAGAATCGTTTTCCAGCAAGTTGTGCGTGTGGCACGCAATAGGAAGGGCCGACTCTGGGACGCTCCTGTGACACAAAACACCTTCTGCAAGAGGCATATATCCTCATGAGCCCCCGCATTTGCGGGGGTTCATGAGGATCTATGCCTCTTGCTTGCTGTTGTCATAGTACTCCTCACCAGGTTCTGTAATTGCGAGGGTTCAGGAGGCTCTATGACACAAGAATTCTTCTGCAAGTGGCATGGATCCTCATGAGCCCCCGCATTTGCAAGGGCTCATGAGGATCTATGCCTTTTGCTTGTTGTAGTCAAAGTCCTCCTCACCATTTTCTGTAATTGCGAGGGCTCATGAGACCCTATGTCTGTCGCTTTTTTGAGTCCCTATGCTCCTCAGGGATTTCTGTAACTGCGTTGCCTGTTGCTTGCTCTGCTTGTTACAATCTTTGTAACCTCCGAATCTGGGTTAGGAGGGTCTGTGCCGATTGCTGCTTCTGGTTGTAGCTGAAGGTTTAGCTGCAGATACACTGTAGACCAACCCCTAATTTCGCGTGACAGACGCTCCAGAGCTAGCTCTGTTAACCATTCTACCTTTCTCAGACAGAGGAGATCAACAGGATGATGATGATGAACTTGGAAAGGGACAGGGACTTCCAGCTCTCGCTGATTTCGTCCGGGGGGGGGGGGGGGGGGGGGGGCAGGGGGGGTTGGGGGGGGGGGAGGTTGTCTCGCTGACTGTCTGCCGCTCCGTCGCGCAGCTGGCTGATGGTACTGCCGGGGCTGGGTGGTTGGTGGTGGAGGAGGCGGGTGGTGTGGCCGGGAGGCCGTTGCCTAGCGCCAGGCTGGTGGGTGGTGGTAAGCCAGCCACTCCAGAAGATCTTGCAGGAGTGGTGGCGGCCGGGGAAACCGTGGCCGGTTGTGGTAGGGTCTGGGGAGGTAGGGTGGTGGTGGTGGCGGCTAGTCGACTCTTGGTCGAGGGGTCGGGTGCTGGCGTGGACGGGGTGGGTGGCGGTGTTGCGGTGGCAGCCGCATGTGAGGTGGCGGCGTGGCGAGCAGTGGTGGGCGTTGGTGTCGGTGGTGTTTGGGCGGTCGGTGGCGTCTTCTTCGTTGGCGCGGGCCGGTGACTGTTCCGTTGCCCGCCTGTGGTGGTGGTAGCTGTTGAGGGGGCGGGTCTGTACCCGCGTCCTGGAGGGTCTTCTCCGGAGCTGGTGGACCTCTGTCTCCGTGTTTTTTTCAACAGGTATCAAAGCTACGATGTTGTAGTCGGCTGACGCTCTGAATAACGTTCCCGTCTGGAGAGGAGAGAGCTGCAAATTTTGCTAACCATTGCGCCAGCAAAAAAGAAGCACGTCCCTGTACGCAAAAGATCCTCGGGCCGACGCAGACGGCAGTTAGCCCGCGCATGTCTGTGCGCAGGCCAACTGCGGCCGACGTCGGCCCGAGGTCCTTTGCTTACTCGGGTCTTCCTAAGAGGGGAGCTGGGTGGCTCGGTGGTAGAGCGTTTGACTCTCGTCCAAAAGGTCGTAGGTTCGAACCCAGCTGGGGTCAAAATTTGTACAGGCCTTTTTTCGGTGCCCCGTCTTTGAAATCACCTTCGTGGTGGACGAAAGACGTTATGCCCTAAACGCCTTCTCTCTTCCTAAGCCGACCAAGTTTCCACAGGCTCCTGAACATCCGAGTTTCCTGTAGACGGCCGTTTTCTGCGGTTGGATCCGATGCTTCGGCGATGATCGATCTTGTTTAGCGCGCCACAGAGGGGCGGGAGGGGGGGGGGGGGGAGGGAGGGAGGGGGGGGGGGGAGGGGAGCTAGTCGGCAAGAAAAGTTGTATTTTCAACTTGAGTTGTCTTTTCCTGAAAGCGAATAATCGTGCTAAAGTTATTAAAATGTATTTGTCTCTTTTGTTCCATTTCTATCTCCTATTATTTACTTGCTGTCTCCTTTTATTTAATTTACTTGAAAGGTCACCTAAATATCGAAAACCATTTCAGCCATCTGCGCTTATCTCGTTTTTTGTTTCAACCGCTTTTGAGGACCATTTCCCATTTCTTACGAAAAACTTTTTACAAAGAAAATGTTTTTTTTTGGTTAGCTCGTATTAGGAATGAAGTCAGCACGCTTTGACAAAAAAAGTAGTAAAAAGCAAAGTTCAGCAAGTTCTTTTGCACGTGCTTAATCATTATACTAAAAACAAATCCTAGTTATAGAAGTGTGTAATCCGAATGAAAAATAAGGTTCGTCTGCTTCATCCTGAAATCAAGCCTTCAGCTTTGATCCCTTCTTATCGTGTCACTGAACGCCACACTGATATTTTCGAAAGTATTCGCTCAGGAAGTAAAACGCTTTTAATGGAAGATTTTGCTGAACAAAAGCAAAACTTTAGAGCTGTTTCCAACCAATACAGTTGCACATGAAAACTTTCTCTTCTAGAAACCACAACCAGGTCGAATGAAGGGCGGCATAGTTACGGGTCTTGCGAGCTGAGAATGTGAATGTCGTTTTTCTTACCCACCTCCTTCTTTGCTGTCTTTGAGTGGAAAAGCAGTATCACACCCGCGTAAGACAGCTTGGCTGTATCACTCAGCCGTGTTGCGTGAACGGCCAAGTGTGCGCAGCATTGTCCGGCTGTACAAAGTCTGGTCAACAATAGGTATGGGCGCACCCGATATTGAAACTTGACCTACTTACAGTTCACGCGCAATGACATCATTTCACAGTGACGACTGGCACTCTGGCGTCATGTACTGCGCTATTAGGAACATTTGTCTGGCATCCAAAATCAGTATTGACGTCACATTACAAAGTAAATTACGTCATGACCTGTGCCAAGACACAATGGCGGCTGTGTTGTGACTAGGTGTGTGCCGAAGACCAGCTGACATAGAATTTATGCCAAGAAAAAGGTGAGTAAGAAATAGAGTCTAGATTGTTTTTAGGTGATACTGAGAATCTCACTCTCGTGGTCTTAAAACCTTATCCTACTCGCTTTCGCTCGTAGGATAAGGTTTTAAAACCACTCGAGTGGAATAACACGTGAAGCAAGCCCTAATGTCTAAACACCCAAGTCTGGATAAATGTCCGAAACGTCAGTCTTCGGTAGACTACGTGAAAGTTTAGGAAACACATCGACCAAGCTTGTTCAAGGGTGGTGCCAGAACAGCTAGGCGCCTTCAGGCGCCAAGCTATTTTGGCACCACCCTTGAACAATCACGATGGACAAATAATACACCTGTTGAGATGTATCAAATCTAAATGTGTTACATTAGTGCAGTTTTTGGTACATGTTACTAATCATATAGACAATAACGTTACTCTGAAATGAAACGAAAATCCACAGCAAAGAAAGGAACATTTAACCCTCTTGACAGTCACCTTTTGGGTCTGGATTTGGTCTGAAAGGAGGAGAAAAAACAACAACAAAGAAGAAGACAGTCTTTGGAAGGACAATTACAACACAATTTATAAAATTTTCGGGTTAAACTTGGACACGCAGACAAGCAACGATTCGCTACTTATCTTTCTGTTGCAAGAAAATCAAGTCCTGAAACGGACTATAATTTTGACGCATAGCTATGAAAAATAACCTTTCTAGTCGCGAGAACTCTGGAGAATAAGAACTAGGTCGGGAAACTAGTCAGGAGGACGAATATGGGCGTGCTGAACAAATGCAGCTACAGCACCAATCTATTCCTGTACCTGGTCACCGGTCGATAAGTTATGTATGTTGTTGCAAAATGTTGCAGGGTTGAATGAAATAATCTACCGTTGAGTCAATTTGTCAGTCAGATGGCCCAAGAACAAGAACACTCAAATAAGTTGACTCTTTTACATCGAGCCGAGTTTCATCTGCATTAAAGCTGCATAATTTTCAGATCTATTTTACGCTTATGGCACAGTCTAGCATTGCGGTTATCCATGAGGTCTTGACAGTGAAGTAATGAGGCTGAAATCATGCCTGATGCCACCAACTGATATCATCGATCAATGCTAGTTCCCTGCTGATCGGTGTGTCATCCAGGTCTTGGAATTGGCAAAAGTCATAGATTCTCGTGAGCCCCTGCATTCGCAGGGGCTTACGAGAAACCATGCCTCTTGCTCGCAGATCACAGATATCGACTGCACATGTATCCTCAAATCCAGGTTCTCACTCGGAAGTAATCATTCAGCTGTAACACGTAGTGTGGCGTCTGTTCGGGCCGCCCTATTTTTGGAGGCAAATTGGAGAGATTTAATTAAGTGTGCTAAACACTGCATACAAGTCGCCGTGGAAGGATCGTCCGCGATAGCTCAAAGGTAGTGCATAATTATCCTCCTGACACAGTTGAATAGCTCACACGTAAGTGCCGTCAGCAGTATTAAAAAAAGAAGAGTTCTGCCTCATGAGATGGGTCAACAATGATAGCTTTTGATCAGTTATGATTTTATACAATGTCTTGCGTTCACAAACTTCAGTCTTAGCAGACGATTTCCTTGATCGAGCCACCACAGTCGATCCACTTTCCGTTCGCGAGACTGGAAGCAAGATAGTCATATTTTTTTAGTTTTAAGACTCGCCTGGACCTAATATCCAGTGTTACTGGTAGCGCAGTTTTTCCTTCAGTCATCGTGTTACTCTTTTTGACAGACAGGCTAAGGAGAAACGTGTATCCGCAATGTGCATCAATGTACCGTGTTTATTTCTTCAGTTCCCTGTACAAGTTTAACCCATTCGAGACGTGCCCCCTCCGGATACGCGGCATAAGCCGCGTATCCGGAGGAGGCACGTCTCGAATGAGTTAAGAGATTCATAAAGTATATCGACACATACTGCGAAAACATATTTCTCCACACCATCGTGGTACCCTCTCTGACCTACTTTTTATATTACAGACAAATCTGCTCTAGCAGCCACCTCTATACAGCGGTCACATGTCTATTGCAGTCACCCGTGAAGCAATACCTCCCTTTCATTTCAGCTACATAAAGACCACCTGTGTATAGTGGTTACAACTGTCCTGTCCATTTGGTGACAGTTATGTGCAGGTTTGACTTACCTCTATGTTAATTCACTCAGCCCTGACACACTACAACAGGATATTGTGGACCATGATAGTTTAAGGTTGGTGCCAAAATAGCTTGGCGCCTATAAAGGCGCCAAGCTATTCTGGCACAGCCGCTGAACAATCGTGTTCCATTCATCTCTAGAACACGATGCGTATAGTTTTAAGTGAGCCACTTCCAAATATTGGACTTTTGAATTAAGGACTCAGCTTGTTAAACTCAACGCTTGAGCCACTGCTAGGCTAACATTGAAATTAAACAATACAGAGTAGGAAAGAAAAAAAATAGAGAAGAAAAAAAAAAACAACCCAGCTTTGTACTACCGCCGGAAGAAAGTTATCTAAATACAGCTTTGTGACAGGAAGTAATATTGTTAAGACCTCCCACATCTATAAAACTAAATAAAATTAAAAGAAGAAGAAGAAAAATCTGCATAATTGGACCACAACAGAACGATATCACATGGGAGACCAGATGCACAGTACGATCTAGCCCGAGTATCACGTGCAGTTTCACGTACACGTATATTCTATCTCTATCTCTATTAGTTGTAGTGTGTGTGTGTGTGTGTGTGTGCGCGCGCGCGCGCGCGCAAGCGTGCGTGAGTGTGAGTATGAGTCCATAAGTGTAGCATTTTTGAATGGTGACTTTATAGATTGTTTATAAAGTGCGCTGTTGTTTTTTTTAAAATACTTTTTGTAAATTGCGTTTTTGTAATTAGTTATTTTTTGTACAGTTAGCTTTTGTTAAGCGCCTAGAACTCTAATCCGAGTTTTGGCGCTATACAAGTACTCATTACTATTATATTCGCTCGGGAACGTGTATTAATTTGCAAAAATAAGCAGACACTCAGTCGCTGAGTCCACACATGTGCTCGTCTGTGATTTTGAACCTTACAGCTTAGAGCTGTGAGGTCTAAAATTACAGACTAGCACACAAGGTATTCTTCCATTCTGATGGGAAAATGTCCTGTAAAGGCTTAAACGTCTATTTCCGTTGAACTGAGCAGACTGTACGTACTAAGCGTCAATTTGTAGGACGAAGTATCAAAGACAAAAGGTCGTTCGAGGTCTGGAAAATGGAGCAGTGCGAAGTTTAGAATATCAGTTTAGAATAGTGTAGTAGGACCATTTTCGGGGGAGGAATGGTTAAATCATCACAGAAAAGCGGGGAGGGGGAGAGAAAGGATCACTCAAATAATTTGATCTGTACATAGTGCAGTTTTCCCAAATGCCGAAAGCAAACATTGAAATATAGTAATAGTTGTAGTAGTCTATTATCATATTATTCAACTTTATTATTTTATTACAATTATTATAACAGTTATTATTATTATTATTATTATTATTATTATTATTATTATTATTATTATTATTATTATTATTATCCTGTTTCCCCATCTCATGGAAGGACCAAATAATACTTTGACCATACTATGGCATACTACGTCCAAGTAAAGTATGGCAGGCCCACAACCATACCTTGTTCCCCGGGTTCCTGCGCCAATACAAAATGCATCCTACATTGGAGGGAAGTTCTCCCTATAGAATTTCTGGTACACCAGTTATCGGTCGATCGATTTGCATCAGAATCACAAAAAGTCGGATAGGGGATATTGACCCAGTCCGCACAAGGTTCTCGGGCCGGCGTCGGCCGCAGGCGGCCCGCGCACGGACCTTGTGCTCTCGGGGGGAGAGGGGGGGGGGAGGGGGAGATCGACGGGAGGGGGGGGGGATTACTCTTGGTGGTGTGTTGCGTTCAATCCTATTGGCGGTCAGCGAAGCCCACACGATCGTTGCAGGTCGTGTGATGCAATTGGAGTTCAATCTGTGGACAGGCCCTTGGGCTCTATTCTTAGCCAACGTTTGCGCTTCTTTCACTGTCGTTTGATGTTAGCCTACTGTGTCGGACTTCAAGGGCACTTCCAGCACGTGCACTTTTGTCACAAACAGTCAGAGGGAAGAGGTCCCAGCCATCGCCTGAGCTTGCGGCAGGCAGACTTCAAATTTTGATTAACTTTGCTACAGTGTATGACCATGCTTGCTGCGTACGTACATGCTGTCAAAGTATTAACACATTCTATCCCATAACCGAAATCCCCAAATTTTGAAGTTGCCCTCCGAAGGACTGTATTACAATTCTAGAGACAGCTCGAGCATGATAGTTCAAGGGTGGTGCCAGAATAGCTTGACGCCTATGGGCGCCAAGCTATTCTGGCACCACCTTTGAACTGTCATGCTCGATCCATGTCTTGTTGCGGTGTGTCGGGGCTGAAAGCGGTAACCTCATCCTGAGCAGGATCTCAGATGTAAAATTGTGCTGATAATTCGTTTTATAGGCCTGTACACGTGTCCTGCTCTGTGATTTTGGACATTACTTCTTGGAAACCGTAAGGTCTAAAATAACAAACCAACACACACATTGTTATCGTCCGTGCACAACATGACCTAGTCTAGTACATTTGCTCCGTACATCCGTACTTTTGGAAAGCACAGCAGGTGAGAGTCAGCATTGGAGAGCAAGTTCGATCGTATTCTTTGATCGCAGTGCTTACACCGAATGGTGTCAGTAGATCTTCATGACTGAGCAACTGCAGATGCTCACGAGGATCCTTGCCTCCTGCTGATCGAAGAGCTTCGCTGTTCGCGCGTGTCAGTGTATCTGACGTGCAACGAAAACCAGTGAGCCGGAGGAAAGCGAACTCGTATGCGACGATTTTCAATCAAAACACTTCAGTCCATTGTTTTTAGCAGCCTGGTCATGACGATCGACGATTCGTATGAACTGCCGGGAAATTGACGTGGCAGCACTGTTACACGACAACATTAACCCTTTCCCATGCCACTGGACACATTATTTTGTTTTTGAGACAGTTTTTCATTCAACGACCAAAACGTCACAGCCGTCCTCGGAAAATGGGGACACATTGGTCTCAGCAAAAGGCATAGATCCTCATGAGCCCCCTCATTCGCGGGGGCTCATGAGGATCTATGTCTCTTGCGGATGGATCGTGTGCACAATTCTCGGCAGAGAAGGGGTTAACCGCCGATCGGCCGTATATTGTTTACTTATGAACTCTTGAGGCCAGAGTGGACTCGAGGAGTGCACGTAATTGTAGACCTGTCAAGAGGACGATCTGCTCTTGGGAACGCTTTGTACGTCTGATTTAATCCCGTTACTGCCGAGGAAAAAGTGAACCAAGGTCCATCTGCAAGAGGCATAGATCCTCGCGAGCCCCCGCACCTGCGGGGGCTCATGAGGATAAATGCCTCTCGCTGACCCCACTCTGTAGATCTGTCAATGTATCTCGGACGGATAGGGGTTCTTTGGTGTTGACCCCTATCCCGCCACTGGACGCATACTTTGTTTCTGAAATTGTTGTTCCAGACGCCACAACCGTCCAAGGAACATGGATTCAAACTGGTCTCAGCGAGAGGTATAGATCCTCATCAGCTCTGCAATCGCAGGGGTTCATGAGGATCTGTTTCTCAGTCTTTCCGATGGATCGTGTTACCTTTATCTTGGCGCTTAAGGGGTTAAAATTATAAAGATTTTAGAAACGCAGTCTGAACCTGTTTGCACTGTTCGATTGGGTTAAAGGGTTGGGTCCCGAAGGTTCACCTTCGGCTATTACCGCAGAGCAGGCGTCGCAATGCTTTCGCGATGACGGCTAGGATTCATCCGACGACTCATCGGGACTGCGCGCGCGTTCATAGTATACGCAGGCAGGCGGTTTAATTAACCTGTCAGCTGACACAGACTGCGTTTCTGCAATCTTCGTTAATCCGAGACCAAGAAACCCTAGATGTCCCAGGAACATGAATTCAAAGTGGTGGTAGCAAGCGGCACAGATCCTCATGAGCCCCCGCGTCTGCGGGGATCATGAGGATCCATACCTCTTGCAGATGGGTGGTATTCATATTTTTTTTTTAGCACGTTAAATACATTTACCTCTCATTTATCTTTTGTTGTACTTCTGCTTCATTGAAGTACTTTCTGCACTTTGACCTACCTAGATCTTTGGGTCATCAAACATCATCGCCGTTTTGTTGCGGGTTCCACAATGTTGCATGACATCCTTTCCTTAACTCATTCGAGACGTGCCGCCTCCGGATACACTGCACAAGCCGCGTATCCGGAGGTGGCATGTCTCGAATAAGTTAAACTGAACTGCACTGCAAGAAAAAAAGTGCATTCAGTTCAGCTCTGTGTTTAATTTGATGCACCAACGAGGCTAAGTTGGCCATTTGATATTGCAGTCGTCGCGTGATAGATCTCGGTAAATTATTCAGGACATTGCCAAGTCTCATGTAGTTATTTACAACGCATTATTTGTACCTTTGCGTTTCTTTCTGTGACGAATAGGGATTATCTAGTCTGTTCTGGTTCTGGATGTGTGCTGGCCTGTGATTTTGGACCTTACGGAGCAAGGCCGTAAGGTCCAAAGTCACAGTCCAGCACACACATAGAAGGCTTCTATGCCTTTTTCTGAGAGCACTCAAGACGTACGTGTTCACTCACTGACTGCACAGGGGAAGGAAACCGAAGTTAAGACAAGAGTTTCGTGCCCCTGACTCGGAACTATTGACGTTCAAAGTCATAGGCACGGGATTCATCAGAACTTTGGTTTTCTCCCCCTGTGGTGAATGCACACGTCAGCTGCACATAGTGCAACCAGTCTCTCTGTTACAAAAAAAAAAAAAAAAAAAAAAAAAAAAAAAAAAAAAAAAAGAGAAAGTTCTTTCTTTCTGTTCATCTCACTTTTTCATTCTCTCTCTCTCTCTCTCTCTCTCTCTCTCTCTCTCTCTCTCTCTCTCTCTCTCTCTCTCTCTTTTATAACGCACACATAAAATCCCATCTAGATTACGCATCGACAGTATGGGATGGATGCAGCGATATTTCTTTAAAAAGAATAAATTCACTTCATAGACGTGCGGCAAAGCTTATCCTAAAAGATTCCCACACCCCTTTGACTACCGACGATAAACTAACAAAATTAAATATGTTGCCCCTTCGTAAGCACTTTTTATTCAATAAATGTGTATTTATGCGTAAGATCACACTTTCAAAATCACCTGGATATCTCGCTGCTCTCTTTAAGGCTCCCCACACTCCGTACCCGACACTGAGGAACGACCTGGTAGTGCCTAGGCCCCGCCTTGACATTTTTAAATCGGCCTTGTCATATTCAGCAGCCAAAGAATGGAATTTACTTCCAAAAGAAATAAAATCTATCACGACCATAAATGCTTTCAAGACAAGGCTTCATCAGCATTTGCTACAAATGCAAGCGTAAACTGCTTTTGTTTTTAGAATGACGTGGTATTTTGAATTTGTCTATCTGATTATCTGAGTGGTTTGTTGTTGTTGTTGTTGTTGTTGTTTTTTGTTGTTGTTTGTTTTGGGTTTTTTTTTTTAAATTTTATGGTACACTTGTTAGTTGGTAGCGCATGTATATCTCATTATGTGTATTAAATGTGTTTATGATGTTTTTGTATATGATCGCCATATGTACACACTGGCTGTATCCCTGCTGTCGCCTTCGAGCGGAAGCTGATCGAGGGGGGCAGCCAGTATGACTCGCCTTGTTGGGCGCTTATGGTGTGTCAGTGCGTGCGGCCGCGTGAGTATTTGTGTAAGTAGTTTAGCAAGGACAAGATGGAAGAAAGGTCTTCAGACCTAAATCTTTTTATCCTTGGAAAATAAAGATTCATTGTCATTGTCATTGTCATTGTCATTGTCTCTCTCTCTCTCTCTCTCTCTCTCTCTCTCTCTCTCTCTCTCTCTCTCTCTCTCTCTCTCTCTCTCTCTCTCTCTCTCTCTCTCTCTCTAAATAAGCATATCCCTTTAAAAAGGAAACGAGTCCGGTGCCGTGAGCCCCCCACCTGGATTACGGAGGAGATTAAACAAACCATGGAAGCCAGAAATCGAGCCAAGCGGGACAAAGATATTATTGAGTTCAAAAGGTTACGTAACAGAGTCAAATACCTTATCCGGGAGACACAAAAAGCACTGGTAGAGAAAACCATACGCGGTGGGAATCCGTCTTCAATATGGAAAGTTTTAAACTTACTAACTAACAATAGTAAAAATCGTTCTGCAAATACGACTGCCAACCTTACAGCCGATGCATTTAACGACCACTTCATTTTAGCCCCGAAATCTTTACTACATGCTGAAGGTTTGGATTAGGTGGAACTTGTCGCATCGCAGAAGCTTACTGACTTTTATAAGCAAAGACTGTCCGCGGGCGATGCTTTTAATATCCCCTGCATCGCTGTACATGAAGTGGGCAGATTTATCTCTAGTCTCAAGAACAAAAAGTCAGCTGGCATTGATGGTATCAATGGTTTTATCCTCGAACTTTCTCTTCCATACATTGTGGAAAGCTTAACCTATATTTACAACATATGTATTCAAAATAATATTTTTTCCGGCGGCTTTCAAAAAATCTAAAGTGGTATCTATACCCAAAACAAAAAACACATCTGATCCAAATAATTTTCGGCTTATATCCATATTATCTATTCTATCGAAACCTATTGAGAAGCATGTACACAAACATCTTCTCGAATTCCTGGAAGAAAAGTGTCTCCTGAATAAATATCAATCTGGTTTTCGCCCTAAACATTCGTGTCACACTGCCTTGGTTCATATGATTGACACTTGGCTGCTCAACATCAACAGAAACAAAATGTCTGGTGCTGTCTTTCTAGACCTAAAAAAAGCGTTCGACCTGATAAACCACGAAATTTTATTAGAGAAACTAGACTGCTACTTTAACAATAACAGCCCAGGGACACTCTAATTCTTTCGTTCATATATCATAGGGAGAATTCAAACTGTATACATCAATGCTACCTTCTCTTCTGAAAAGCGTGTTGAGGATGGCGTGCCCCAGGGATCCATACTAGGACCGTTACTTTTCTGTTTGTTTATAAATGATCTTCCACTTCATATATCCAATCCAAATACCGAATGTGACATGTTTGCCGATGATTCAACTCTTCACGCTGGCGGGAAAACTGTACCTGAAATATCAAGCAATCTTCAGCTTAGTCTTCAGGAGGTCTCACTGTGGTGCAAAAAATAATCACATGCTTGTAAATCCATCCAAAACGAAAAGCATGCTAATCACAACACGCCAAAAGCATCAGCTCCGCCCCCATTCACTTAACCTCTCTTTTGATTCCGTTCCCATTGAGCAAGTCAAGGAATATCGCCTCCTCGGGGTAATTGTTGATGACCAACTGTGCTGGTTGCCCCATCTAACACAACTAGGGAAACATTATCAAAGAAGCTATTTTTACTGTCAAGATTAAAATCTATCATTGATACTAAGACACGAAAGCTATTTTTTTAACTCCTACATTAAACCTCACATTGACTACGCATCTACTATTTGGGACGGCTGTAGTAAGGATAACCTTAAGCGGATTAATTCTCTATACAATCGCGCAGTTAAACTGATTATCCCAATCCACTCTCTAACTTTGGAGGAAAAGCTTCAGGCAACAGGGCTCCTTCCTTTACATCAACACCTTACGTTTAATAAGTGCGTACTTATGCACAAAGCACTGAACGGGAAAGCCCCCCTCTACCTGGCTAAGCTTTTCACTGAGAGCGAAAGGGTTTACAGCACTTTGAGGAACAGTCTCGTCATTGAACGACCTCGAATTGACTTGTTTAAATCCAGCCTTTCTTACGCGGGTGCCTATTTATGGAACTTACTTCCTCCACATATACAGCAAACGAGACATCTTCCATTGTTTAGGACGAAAGCTTTTAAATACATCTCTGAGCAAACTTGAAAGAAACGTAGATAATATGTCCAAAAGAGTCATGTCAATGATTTCCTGTGGCCCTCCGTTTTGCACTTGTTAGCTTTTACATAATATCTCTCTTTATCGTAGTATTTTGCCTGCTCACTAAATTCCTACACATGAGTAGCTGTATCATAAGTGTGCAGTCGCTTTCTATAAACACACTTTATATCACATCCCCCCCCCCCCCAGACCCTGTCATTTTGCTGTGTGTGTGTGTGTAATCTTTATCGACTTTGGAACTTGTATCGGAATGTAACACAAGTGACCTGTGGGTGTAGCCGCTTGTTTTGTGCTGTTAACATATTGTTTTAATGTTGCTTTTAATGTTGTAGTTTAGCAAGGACAAACATGAAAAGAGGCCTGTGCGCCTATTGTTTCCATCCTTGAGAAATAAAGTATCATTCATTCATTCATTCATTCATTCATTCATTCATTCATTCATTCATTCTCTCTCTCTCGCTCTCTCTCTCTCTCTCTCTCTCTCTCTCTCTCTCTCTCTCTCTCTCTCTCTCCTCTCTCTCTCTCTCTCTCTATATATATATATATATATATATATATATATATATATATATATATATATATATATATTTATATCCTCACGATATCCTCCCCTCCCTCCCTAACTCGATATCCTCTTTCTCTGTCTGTCTGTCTGTCTGTCTGTCTCTCCCTCTCTCTCTCTCTGTGTGTGTGTGTGTGTGTGTGTGTTGTGTGTGCATCACAAGCATGAAATCTTTTCATGGCGTTTTAAATCGTTCGCAATACCAACGGACATTGGATTGGATTGGATTGGAATTATTGTCCCCATTTCTCAGGTGAGAGGAGCAATCGCTATGTGCGTAAGGAAGGATTTCGGAGACCTAATTCATGGCTACTGCATGTGAAGGGGTTAACAGTTCAATGTAAGCATGTTACTTGATTTCCCACGTTGTCTGTGATTGTGCTCATGAAACTGAATTGATGATGGCAGAATAGGTCATTCCTTGACTCATTGAGAGCACAGAGTACAGGAAGGTAATATCCCAGTGGGCCGAGTTCAGGTTTGACTTATTAACCCTTTTCATCCTGCTACACTATTGCTTGAAATAATTTTGTCTATGATAGTTCAAGGTTGCTGCCAGAATAGCGTGGCGCCTGAGGCGCCAAGCTATTCTGGCAGCAACCTTGAACTAACATGGTTGATTTATTTCGTAATCTGTAATGTAGCCTTCATAGGACAATAAGCAAATTTTGTTAAAACTCAGCTAAGGATGTAATGGATTAACCATAATGTGTTCATATTTGGCCGTCACAACTGCAAAATATACCGTTCAGTAAGGTTCAAATGCTGTATGACCTCTGTATGAAAAGAGCTTACAGCATAGTGGGTGCTTGTTTACCCGTGCATGCTTGACTGATTGTTTGAGTGAGTGAGTGAGCGAGTAGTTGAGTAGGTGAGTAGGTGAATAAATGGGATGAGTGAGTGGTCACCTGTTTCTTACTTTCATGGCTATGACACCTGGTTCTGGCGAAAACACGGTGAAACACAATAACGCTCAAACTTTACACAATCTTGTGTAAGTAGCCCAACTGCTAACTTGAGATACTCCGCTTGCATCGCGTTAAACGCAAAAAATCAATCAACCAAATCAAATCAAGAGTGGTTTTTTGTTTTGTTTTGAGGGGGGTTGTTTTTTAATTTTATTTCTGAACATTTTTCAAGATTAGTGACATGAACACACAAGGACCGCATACAAGTACAACACAAATACAAAAGAAATAAAATCATACATACACGAACTGATAATAAATTATGTTTAAAAAATACTTAAATCGATGCGTGTTTGTGGGGGGGGGGGAGAGAGAGAGAGAGAGAGAGAGAGAGAGAGAGAGAGAGAGAGAGGAGAGAGAGAGAGAGAGAGAGAGAGAGAGAGAGAGAGAGAGAGAGAGAGAGAGAGAGAGAGAGAGAGACTGTTATTGGAACTTGTTTTGTGAGTGGGTCTGCATGCATGTATTGGTAACAGGTAATTGTCAAATTTCAGCAAAAAGTAAGAAGTAACTGTCAATCATAGTAGGCCAAAGAGAACCCAAATCAAATCAAGAGTTGCTGAAACAATTTATATGCGCCGTTTGGAACAGCTGGAAAGTTACTACTCTCAGCTAGCGCATACGACTAAAACAAAATACGAAAAGAAAAGAAAGTAGCTGCCAATCAGCGCTGATATTGCAATTACGCATATTTCACAGGCTCCTGCTCGCAGCTCATTTCTTCTTTTTTTTCTTGTCACATTAACAGGGCTCAAAAGGTCAGGGGGCCGATGTCGGCCGCAGTCGGCCGGCGCACATTCGTGCGCGGGCCGACTGCGGCTGACGTCGGCCCAATGTCTTTTGTTGGCTTGGTTTGTCTGTAGCCAACTAAACAAATCTGGTCGCACGTGTTGATGACAAGAACAGGTTTTTTTTTTTTTTGTTACCAGTACGAGTACGTTATTGGGTCATGGCCTTTTCATGACATTTTCAGATCCACCGCCAGTTGCAAGGCATGGACTGGCCATAAAACCTCAAGGGATTAAGCTCGGCGCATGTAACGTCAAATCATAGTCCAAGTGATTCCCACGCAGTTGTTGATGTTTAGTACATCTTTCTGAAATATGTACAGCATAAAAGAGGCCAGCATGTTAGGCCATTATATCCTGAGGCTGATTTTGTCAAATTTGCTTATTGTCCTATGAAGGCTACATTACAGATTAGGAGACAGATCAACTGTTTTAGTTGTAGGGTGGTGCCAGAATAGCTTGGCGCTTGAACTATCAGTCAAATTTATTTTAAGATGTGCCGCCGTGAAATGGCCTTAGTCGCCTGCTCGGCGTTAAACCTGAATAACTAACTAACTACATTTTAAGACATGGGTGTATCAGGATGAAAAGGGTTAGTCGGTCAGTAACTGGGTTTCATAGTTGAAAGGGTCGCCCACACAACTTTATTTTTTATTGATTGATGTCTGTATAATTTCTTTTTGGGGGTCTTCCCACGAACTACCGAAACACCTGTGTGTGCCCGAGACAGGAAATGACTTTCTTTCAAAGGCAATGAATAGCATCCTAGCTGTTTGTAACACTGACGGGTCTTAAAGACAAAGCATTTCTTGTCGGCGGTGTGATAATTATTTAAAGCGACAAGCTTCATGCAACATCGTCCTTCTGTTAAATTGTGAAGTTTGAATGTCGTAAAATGGGAGACTTTTTGCATTCTTCTTCTCCTTTGTATGTGGGAGAGTTCCGCCGATGCGCAAAATGAGGCGCAGCAGAAAACCTCTATTACGTCTGCCTACTCACATACACTGTGAAAAGGAGGGTAGAAATGTCTTAGTTGATAATCGGTAAACTCCGCATTGTGTTGGCGATATTTAACCCTTTGCGTGTCGGTATCGGTTTTAGTCGCGATGATTCCTGTAATTTAGTCGCGATGATTCCTAGAGGAAACCACTACCGACACGCAAAGAGTTAATAATGAAATTTTGCACTGGAACAGATCACTTTAAAAGAAGTGGGGTATTTTTTTGAAGACGCTGTACCCACAGGAATGGGGCAGACACGACGCTGGCATGGCCTACAGAGATTGTTTTAAAGATGGAATATGAGGCAGACATGATGATGGCCTTTAGGGAAAGGGATAAGGGTTTTAAGAGATTGTTATAAAGATGGAATAGGGTAGACATGATGCTGACCTTTAGCAAACGTGAAGAATGGTTTTACAAGATTGTTTTAACCCGTTCAGTGCCAGCGGACGCAGATCGTGTTTCTGCAATCGTCGTTAATTCAAGACCGAAAATCCCTAGGGGCGCCAAGCTATTGTGGCACCACTCTTGAACTATCATTGTCGGTCTCTCTCCTTATCTCCTGTATAATCACCTTTCAGGACAACTCCCGACTTTTGGGATTTAGGCCGTAGGGTTTAACCCATTCAACCCTGACGCACTACAGCAGTAGGTCGGTCGACCATGATAATTCAAGGGTAGTGCCAGATTAGCTCGGCGCCTATCGGCGCCAAGCTAATCTGGCAATACCCTTGAATTATCATGGTCGATCCATCCCCTGCAACAGGTGCATAGTCATTAGATGACGCCTCCAAAATATGGGAAATACGTGCGTCGGGCTGAATGAGTTAATGTGTTAAGAGCAAGTCTTTTGGATTGGTGGAATAGCGGAAGAAATAATCAAATGATATATCTACACTGTCTGAAAGCCTGTCTAGAGGATATTGCCCGTGATCACCACGGGCCCAGCTAGAACATATGCCGCAGTGAAGCGCCACCTCAAAGCATTTCAATGCTGCACGTGAGGCGACGCTCACTCTGTGATGAAGACTGCAAACACGACCCACCCAATAGAGTAAGTAGACTCTTTGCCCGCATTGAGCAATTTAATATTTCAACAGTATTACTACATCCAAGATTTTTCGGTACTGTTGGAACCACGCAGACTTTAGACAAGCAAATTATCTTAGAAAAAAAATCAGGTTTAAAGTACCATTACCCGTACAACTGAAGGCAAATTTCTGCACTATTTGTGCTTGTTATACCTTGTCGACCCACCTAATGAGCTTCTGTGGCAGTTTGGTCATGCAACAAATGCACACGCGTAATCGCACTTATTTATTCTGTGCAACCGTTAGCGTGACAAATCTATTTTTAGCTGTTTATCGTACCGATAGCGTTGTATTTATAGAACGGAGTGGAGTCATTGTCAAGTTACTTGATATAAAGACGACGTGTGCAGCACTGGATTGCCCTGTGTCTAAATGAATCATAACTAGACCTGTGTGTAGCGTTTCGTAACCATTTGTTACAGAAGTGTATATATTTGGACAGTTACGGCGGTTATGGGCCTTTAACTTTCCACACTCGTACGTCCCTCAGTTTGCTGCGGCAGCGCATCCTAATAAATTGCCATTTCCAATATTATTTTGGTTAAAATGTAATGTTTGATATTTATGAAATGTAAGATATGAGTATTCATGGCTTAAAAGTCATGAAATATTCACAAACTATCGAGTATGGCAGAAAGCGTTTCAAAAGTAAAAGTCATTTGTTCACTTCATGTACAAAAACAAAAACAACCACCACCACCAACAACAACTCTTTGGCCTCTGACACAGATGCGACTTTGCTATTATCAAGTCTTTTTGTGTAGGATGTCATGTGAGTGTGAAAGCCTGCTATTTATATCATACGACACGATCCACATTTTCACAACCCTTTTCAAAAACTGTCGCAGGATTCTCTTTTTTTCTTCCTTTGCAGCCACGAATTTAAAACTGTACCCACCTCCTTCGTGTGAGGACATAAATGGAGTACGGTCTCTGCCGGAAAGAGGCATAGATATTCACAGCTGCAGGGTCTCATGAATATCTATGCCTTTTGCTGACGCATGAGACACTTTGCAAGACCCCATTCTGCGCCGTCTGCAACGTCCCACACCTTTCCTCCTGCTGATGACACTTCCGGTAATCTGTGCAAACAGAATTTCCTCTCTCTGGTTTGTGTTTGATCTAAAATGTATGGATTATATTGCGACATGGCAGTACAATATGCTGCGACGCATTCTTGAAAAGTGAGAAAACCCATTTGTAAAAAAATACTTTTTTTTTTTTTTTGGGGGGGGGGGGGGGTACAGGAAAATTCATTAACCCTTTTAGCCTCACTGCCGCATTTCTCAAATTTTGGAGGTGTCATCTGACGACTATGTACCAGCTGCAGGAGACAGATCGGCCATGATAATTCAAGGGTAGTACCAGATGAGCTTGGCGCCGTCAGGCGCCAAGCTCATCTGGCACTACCCTTGAATTAGCATGGCCAATATATCTTCTGCTGTACGGCTTTGGGACTAAATGGGTTAAATAAAAACATTTTGTTTGAAAAAGCCATTATCTTTAGAAGGCCATTTAATTCAACAAATTGAAAACGAACGAGGTTTCTTTCTCTGAAACTCGATCTTCGCACGTGTATCTACACGATAAAACAGAAACAGAAGCAACCGTCCGCTGTGTACGAGTCAGTCTTGTTGAGAGAGAGAAAAAAAAACAACATCATTTTTGACGACCCCCTCCACCCCCTTCACATTTGTTTTGAGAAACTTCCGTCAGGAAGGATCGGAGGCTTAAGGTTCCTTTGGCCCGGAAAAAAAATGTCTATAAGAAATCTTTTATTCCTTCTGCTGTTGCTGTGTTGAATGCTGCTATGAAATGAAACTGTGTGGTTGTCTGCGCATACGTGTGTGTATGTGTGTGCATGAGTTATAGGGTTGTTTGTACACAATCAGTATTGCAAGTTTGCTGTGATTGTTGTATAACTTTTCAATGCAGTGTGTTTTATAACTGATCAACTTGATTGTGTTTTATTTAGTGCCAATACTACTTTAGGACTTAATATGTGCAATAAGTTCGTCTCCAGTGTCAAACACAGGTTTTCGTTTTTAAGAGTAAAGTTCCAAGTTTAATCTATGGTAATCTATATTAATTCGTCTCTTACTGATATACCGAATTTGATAGTGCGCGTTGTGTGTGTGTGTGTGTGTGTGTGTGTGTGTGTGTGTGTGTGTGTGTGTAGTGTGTGTGTGTGTGTGTGTGTGTGTGTGTGTGTGTGTGTGTGTGTGTGTAAGAGTTGTTAATATTTATAATTTATTAGTCTGATGTTAGAATTATGCGTTTTATACTTTAACCCACATACATTGTTATGTCTTATTATATTTAAGTTTAAAAAAAAAATAAACAACAGAGCGCATGGAACTTAAAGACAATTTTTCTGTTTTATTTATTTTAAAACAGACACAACAGTTTTCTTGAATCTTAAATTTTGAATCTTAAACTAAGCCGACGCGTTATCTTCTGTTGGGGACCATGAACCCTGTTTTCAACGGAGAAGTAAAAGAAATGCATTTTTTCTTGGCGGCATTTCGAAAAGCAATTCTCCTTCTCTTTTTTAATTTTGTGTCAAAAAAGTAGGATATTGAGAGAGAGAGAGAGAGAGAGAGAGAGAGAGAGAGAGAGAGAGAGAGAGAGAGAGAGAGAGAGAGAGAGAGAGAGAGAGAGGTATTTGAGCTTCTAATGGACATTACACGTAAAATAAATAATAAATCAATCAATCAATCAATCAATCAATAAATAACGATTTAAAACAAACACTTTTGACATGTCGGTCATTCAATTCCAATAACCCACATCTGTTGTTACCCAAGAGATTGCCCTAAATTGCCAATGTTCATACTTTTTCACTCCCCGAGCGCCAAGTCCTAAGCGCAAAGAACAAATAATGCACAGCCTAGTGCAAAGACGGACAGCCAGTCATTTGGCCCATTAGGTCTGAAAAAAAGATTCTCATAAACCCCTCCAGACTACAAGGTTCCTTCAGGTTCTAGACCTCTTGCTGACAAACCTTAGCTGTGTGGGTTTTTTTTTTTTTTTTTTTTTCTTTGCTCAAGCATGTACAACTATGTGCGCCTATGCTTAGAGGAAACGCTGTATGGATTCTTTAAACCAGACGTGAGATTTAAAACCTCAAACATTCGCTCCGTTTGAAGAAGTAAATAGGACTTTTCAATATCGCAAGAGGCATAGATTGTCATGAGCCCCTGCGACAGCAGGGGCTCATGACAATCTATGCCTCTTGCAGATGGAATTACTTGCTTGAGGGACTCTTTGACGTGGTGAGCGGTCTAACGTGTCTAATTGGTCCATTAGAGGCGCAAGGGCTCACGGGGCACAAATGGCTTGCCAGGTATTCAGTGTCAGCTCAACTCCTAAAGGCCTCGCGTCGACTGCAAATTTTCTGTTGATGCCGTTTCTGATTCAGAGGTTGGTGACGTCGCATGCCTTTGAAGTAACACGTAACAGGTTTTAGGATTTTTTTTTGTTTGGTCTTGTGACCAAATAGGAATGGGTTTGTATACAGCTGTAAATGTACAAGCGCGGTGGCAGACACGCAAGCACATTCCAATTTTTATGCACACGTGAATGGTGCGGAATAGAAAAAAATGCACATTAAAACAAAAAACAAACAAACACACAAACGTATTAAACAATCAAATAAACAAACAAACAAACTGGCAGAATGACAAACACAAACAAACAAAGTGGCAGACAGACAGACAAACAAACAAACACAAACGAAAAACAAAAAGCAAAAAACAAAACAAACAAAACAAACCATTCAACCAGCCAAACACACACGAACAAATAAACGAACGAAAACACAAACAAAAAAGAGACGAAAGAACAAGCGAACAGATAAATTAAACAAACAAACAAACGAACGAAAAAAACAGCAAACACGCTAACTAGCTAACACACACACACACACACACACACACACACACACACACACACACACACACACACACACACACACACACACACACACACACACACACACACACACACGCACGCACGCACGCACGCACACACACACACACGTCTGCTGAAGGCGGGAGAGCGTCAACACCCTGTCATTATCACAGATGGATAGTCCTCCCAGACCCTGGAAAAAGGAGTGGTCGGTGAAATGACCAGCATCCAGCTTTTGCGTTGACAACCCTTTCCTCTCAGGATAAGATGCAAGACTTTTCAGCACGATCGTTTGCGTGGAAATGCGCCGACAGCAGCCAATAGGCCTTTTGCGCACTAACGGTCAGTTGCATGAGCGAGCTTAGTCCTGCGCCAGCCACTAAACAAGTTGCTCCGCTATAGCGGAGCACCTTGCTTAGTGGCTGGCGCAGGACTAGGCTCGCTCATACAACTGGCCTTAGGATTGCTTAGCAATGACAACAGCATTAAGAAAAAAGGTTAGTTAGTTATTTGGGTTTAACGCCGAGCAGGCGACTAAGGCCATCTCACGGCGGGATGGGTAAAAAGCTGGTCAGCCAGACTAAAAGCAAGGTTTTAAGACAAGATGTAAATATATCTTAAAAATCAGTGTCAGGCTAAAATGTCGCACGACTGCCCGTGACAGCTGCAAAGGCGACAGTCTAATCGGGCAATCCCCTGGAGCTGTCACGGTCGGCGTAGATATCTCCCATGATTGACGCCGAAAAGAAAGTAAAGTAAACGCTAGCGGACACTGGGTGTCTGTCATGCCGAAAATGGTAGGGTGGAGTGACCGGCACCACGTGGGGGTAGGGCATTAGCTAGCCTAAGGGCAAGTTGTTACTGTTAGTACGGCCGTGGCAAGGTTTTTTTTTTTTTTCTGTGGCCGGGAGTCAAGATCATGGATTCAGTCGCGAAATGTGACGAGAAACGGTGCGTTAGCACGAATCGCCGATCCCTTTGCAGATCATCATAGGCTGCAAACTGAATAAAAAGCTGCTGTATATAATGGCCGGTATTATTATTATATTCTTGTTCGTTTGAAGTTCTGATACAAATGGACGGCACATTTTGTTTTGAGAGACCCCCCTTCCCCCCTAAAAAAAGATCTTATTTATTTTATAAGATCTAGAACAGAATATAATTTATAAAATACTATTTTTTGAGGGTGGGAGGAGGGGGGGGGGGGAGGGGCAGGGGTAAACTGTCGATGACCTAGTCACAACCATAGTCAGTCTGCGAAGCCAACGGAGTGATTTGACATAATTGCCATGATTCGACTGTATTTGGTTTGTGCTTGAAAACTAAGTTAATATTGAGTAAACCGTTCTACGTGTGCTAACCAGACAAACCAAACTAAAACATGAACGCTTTTATTCTAGATCTGGACTTCTTATAGTTACCTAGATTGACTGATTGTGTCATCTAATTATTTTGGGCAGTGTGCATGTCCACACTAACAGTGCATATATTTTTGTGTGTGGACACTTTCTTTTCGACGATTTGTGTGGCTTCATGTCCGGAAAGAACACTGAAATAGAAAGCGGAGGTGTAACCCTCTGCTATGATTCCAGCAGGAACCACCCCGACAAGAAGCGCCACCGACAGGCAGAAGGGTTAGTCGGCAAAAATCGTATCAGCCTGACCGAGTTAGCTCATTTAGCCCGAACACCCTACAGCAGTGATGGATCGAGCATGATAATTCAAGGGTAGTGCCAGATTTGCTTGGCGCCTGTAGGCGCCAAGCTAATCTGGCACTACCCTTGAATTATCGTGCTCGATCCATCACCTGCCACTGGTACAGTGGGGTTAAACGGGTTAATCTGCATAAGTTAGTTATTTAGTTATATGGATTTAACGCCGAGCAGGCGACTAAGGCCATCTCACGGCGGAATCTGCAACAGTGAAATCTAACTGGTGCGTCTCGCCTTCGCGTGAAACTTCCCAGGCGTGAAATTGCCCGGCATTGACTGAGCCGAAATTGTCACCACAGCCCGTAATAGAGTGCCCATTTAACCATTTCACTGCCAACGCACACTCATTTGTCCTGTCTGGAAAATAAACTATACTCATGCGTGAAACTGCACGCCTGGCATCGATTGACCCAAAATTGTCACCACAGAGCATAATGAAGTGTTCACTGGAGCCTGTCACTGCTGACGCACACAAATTATATCCTGGAGCCCATGGCAAATTCAGCGGGAAAAAAAAAAAAATCACATACGTCCAAGGAACACGTCGGGATGTATAAATGAAGCCAGCCAGAGGCAAAGAACATCAGGAGCCCCCGCAGATGCGGGGGCTCATGAAGTTCTTTGCCTCTGGCAGTTGGTCCGTGCTCGCATTTTACATGCAATGAAGGTGTGAATGGGCGACAGCAACAATATTGATGAATAATTATAATGCATGACTCCAGCCTCAGTTTCTTTTTGTTCTATCTCGAACCCATTGTCGATAAAGATGACGACGACGACTATGATGATGATGGCAACGACGACGATGATAATGATGACGACGATTATGATGATGAAACACATAATAATATAAACTTAGGATTCGTTGCTGCGCAATGTGGATTCAAGCAAAGAGAAGAGAAGTCCTTGGCCGGGGCATATGTTAGGATGGGAAGTGCTATTCCAAAATGAAGTGAACTATACCCCATGCAAATGCATCAGAAGGTTCAGTGTTCAGGTTGAGGTACCAAACCGGAGCCTTATTAGCACACCAAGGAACTGCGCATTAGCATAGTAATGGAACAGAAATGCGCACTTAATTAAGTTCCCGATAGGTTAACGGTAGGATAAAGAGGAAAGCCCGATAAGAAGGCGTAACTCAGTTTGCCCCTAGACCAAGAATTTGTTCCCCTGGTCTATCGAACAGCAGTCTGTAATCGTGGATTATGCAAGTTGAAATTCGTGTGCTGATCTGTGGATCTGGACCTTACGGTTCTAGAGCCGTAAGGTCCAGAACCACAGGTCACCACACACGTAGACGTGCGGTTTCATCCTGGCACGTGCGTGGATGCTGACGCACACGTTGTGCTAAGTTGGAAAACCTATTTTCTTGGTTTATTTGATCCTGTGTGGTCAACAATACTAGAATAGCCTGCTATTCTAGGATCTCTGCTGAATTCTTGAAAACAACAAGAAGAAAAACAACATTATAAGTTCAGTGTTAAACTTTTCAATTTTAACCCGTTCAGAGCCGAGAAAACCTGAACACCACCCAACTGCAAGAGGCATAGATCCCTCATGAGCCCCCGCAGTTGCGGGGGCTCATGAGGATCTATGCCTCTTGCTGACACCATTTTGAATCCCTTGTACTTGGCACAACAATTGGTTTTTTTGGTTTTTTTTTTTTTTGGTGTTGAATTAACGAAGATTGCAGAAACACAGTGTGCGTCAACTGGCACTGAACGGGTGAAACGGCTCAACCACGATATAGTTTTCAAGAGCTGTACACGATTCAGTCTGGTCAGACTCTAGACTTTTCCACTGAACTAACTAATGAGAGGGGTCTCCCTTCGGAACGGAGCGGCATCCGCTGACCCTTTCCAAATAAGCAAAATGCCAACCGGCCAACCTCCGCGCGAATGCCCTGTGCGCACTAGGAGTCAGTTGCGTGAGTGAGCTTAGTCCTGCGTCAGCCACTAAGCAAGGCGCTTTGCGATAGCGGAGCGCCTTGCTTAGTGGCTGGCGCAGGACTAAGCTCGCTCTCGCAGTTTGCCGTAGGTCCCATACACTTATTCCGGAGACAGCTGGTAGTGTAGTGCTTGTTCTTGGCTTTGTGTTCCAGTAAGCGGAAGGTCATCGGGCCGACTAGCGTGGTCAGCTGGTCTTAGAAACTAAACCGGTCAGACTGAGAAATGAGTGACATAAGGTTACTGGGTTTGTGTGTGTGTGTGTGGTTTTATTTCTTTGTTCTTTTTTTGTTTGTTCAAAGTTCGCACACCCACCACAAAACAGAAGAAAGGCGATGAACACAGGTGTCCATTTTGCTGACATTACTGGGGACAATGGTGATTTTCGCACCTCGGTCGGAAACAAGACCTCTCTAAGTAGCTGTAGGTGTCCAGAAAGGGCAAATGGACGGCCATTGACCTTTCTCATCAGCCTAGTGCTCAAGGACCCGATGACATTTTGAGCACTGGGCCCCAGTAGCAAAACTTCTTCGGGCCCACGACGGCCGCAGTGGGCCCGCGCACAGCCGTGCGCGGGCCCACTGCCACCGTCGTGGGCCTGAGGACCTTTGCTCATTGGCGGAGTAGCGAAGTTTTCTTCTTTCTCTTATTCTGCTTCTTATCCTTCGGGACACAAAAACTGAACTGTGCCACTCAAGCACATTCTTATCCGCGACTTTTGCTCCTGTAGTAAGAAGGCGTCTGTAATTATGGAATCGATTTTAGAGAGATTGCCCGAAGCGTTGATCATTTTAATTTTTTTTTTTCTCAAAAGCTATTGTGGTCCCCTTGGGCTTATCGTGCAACAATGTGTTCAAAAGCTTGCTGGTGCGTGATGTTGGACGTTACGGCAGCAGGTCACACGGTCCAGAAACAAGGACCAGCCCACATATTGTCACAAAAAAAACAACAACCAACCAATGATCGCTAAGATAGAATGAGCTCTTTCACTCTGTCTCTGTCTCACTGTATCTCTTTCTTTGCCTCTCTCTGGTCTCTTTCATTCTTTCACTCTCTGTCTGTCTGTCTGTCTGTCTGTCTGTCTGTCTCTCTCTCCCCCCTCTCTCTCTCTCTCTCTCTCTCTCTCTCTCTCTCTCTCTCTCTCTCTCTCTCTTCTATTCACCGACGTTTCAACCAGGCAGTTGTTTTATAATGCACACATAAAATCCCATCTAGATTACGCATCGACAGTATGGGATGGATGCAGCGATATTTCTTTAAAAAGAATAAATTCACTCCATAGACGTGCGGCAAAGCTTATCCTAAAAGATTCCCACACCCCTTTGACTACCGACGATAAACTAACAAAATTAAATATGTTGCCCCTTCGTAAGCACTTTTTATTCAATAAACGTGTATTTATGCGTAAGATCACACTTTCAAAATCACCTGGATATCTCGCTGCTCTCTTTAAGGCTCCTCACACTCCGTACCCGACACTGAGGAACTACCTGGTAGTGCCTAGGCCCCGCCTTGACATTTTTAAATCGGCCTTGTCATATTCAGCAGCCAAAGAATGGAATTTACTTCCAAAAGAAATAAAATCTATCACGACCATAAATGCTTCAAGACACGGCTTCAACAGCATTTGCTACAAATGCAATCGTAAATTGCTTTTGTTTTAGAATGACGTGGTATTTTGAATTTGTTTATCTGATTGTGTTTTTTTTTAATTTTTTTTTAAAATCTTATGGTACACTTGTTAGATGGTAGCGCATGTATATCTCATTATGTGTATTAAATGTGTTTATGATGTTTTTGTATATGATCGCCATATGTACACACTGGCTGTATCCCTGCTGTCACCTTCGAGCGGCAGCCGATCGAGGGGGGCAGCCAGTATGACTCGCCTTGTTGGGCGCTTATGGTGTGTCAGTTCGTGCGGCCCCGTGAGTGGGTGTGTAAGTAGTTTAGCAAGGACAAGATGGAAGAAAGGTCTTCAGACCTAAATCTTTTTATCCTTGGAAAATAAAGATTCATTGTCATTGTCATTGTCTCTCTCTCTCTCTTTAATTCACCTATTGTTCGTTGATTTTGTCCTTGATTTTTTTCTTTGTATGATGCGTTTGTTTCCCTGTTGTGTTTTGTTTTGTTTACAGGACAGCTTGTAAGACAGGCATTGCGTTGCCTAATAGCTTTATCCTGCAATAAAAGATTCACCATCATCTCTCTCTCTCTCTCTCTCTCTCTCTCTCTCTCTCTCTCTCTCTCTCTCTCTCTCTCTCTCTCTCGCTTTCTCCCCCCTCCCTTTTTCTCTCTCTCCCCCTCCCCCTCTCTCTCTCTCTCTCTCTCTCTCTCTCTCTCTCTCTCTCTATATATATATATATATATATATATATATATATATATATATATATATATATATATATATATATATATATATATATATATAATTGGTCTGAGGGGTTCGCTACACGGACCTTTGTAGGCCTTCGGGAGGTCAAAGGAATCATTGTACCCCGAAGGCCTACGGGGTACAATGATTCCTTTGAACTCCCGAAGGCCTACAAAGGTCCGTCTAGCGAACCCCTCAGACCAATAACGTATTTGTTTTCCTTCCTCCGTTTATTGCTTAGAAAAAAAGCCAGTTTATGAAGACGGCCGCTTCTGTGGCGGATAGGTGACACCATTGAATATACATGTTCTGCCGGGGATTCCCAGTCTTTAC
>BTPG01000008.1:164704207-164719207 GCA_036245525.1 Semisulcospira habei
CGTCTTTCCCGCCGAGCGATGTCGTCAGCAGCTGTCATGGGGTTAATCGAACTCGGCACGCAGCGCAAATCTACTGACATACAGATTTCGAGAAAAACAGCCTGGTTCCTTTGAGGCGAGAAAACTCCGGTTATCGTTTCTAACAGGTCTCGCCAAGGAAGCAGACAACACTAACAGTCTGGGCGTATCGCGGTGTCTAGACTTAAGAGGAACATAACACTTCCAATCGTCTGCAAGAGACATAGATCCTCGTGATCCCCTGCATTGCAGGGGCTCACGAGGATCTATATCTCTTGATTGGCTCGGACCTTGAAGTCTCATTCACAAATGTTTGATTCAGATGATGGTGGGTGTTTTTTTTTTTTTTTTTTTTTTTTTTTTTCGTGTCTTATGATTCATACGGACACACTCTAAAAATTAAAAGAAAAAGAGTGCGCCGTGTTTAGAGTCTCATAAGCTCCTGCAGGGTAAAAGGGCGCAAGATCTCTATGTCTTGGAACATGCTCATTTATATCTGTATTCTTAAGATGATGAATGCCGTTTTCCAATGTTCCAGACCTGATTTGAATAGTCTGGGAAGGAAATAGGTTTGGCGACATCTATGGTCTCGGTGGGACACACCTGAACTCTGTCGCGCGTGCGCATGGTGTGTGTGTGTGTGTGTGTGTGTGTGTGTGTGTGTGTGTGTGTGTGTGTGCGCGCGCGTGCGTGCGCATGTGTGTGTGCGCGTGTGTGTGTGTGTGCGCGCGCGCGAGTGTGTGTGTGTGTGTGTGTGTGCGTGTGTGTGTGTGTGTGTGTGTGTGTGTGTGTGTGTGTGTGTGTGTGTGTGTGTGTGTGTGTGTTCTTTTTGTGCACTTTGTGCCTGTGATTCGGTGCAGGTCGCGATGACTGGGAGTATTATCAGACAGCATTCTTCGCGTTCGGTTTCAACAGGTCAATATTTAGCTGAATAATAAACTTTAACTCATTCAGCCCGGACACACCACAGCAAGACATAGATCGAGCATGATGGTTCAAGGGTAGTGCCAGAATAGCTTGGCGCCAATAGGCGCCAAGCTATTCTGGCACCACCCTTGAACTATCATGCTCGATCCATGTCTCTAGAATTGTAATACAGTCCTTCAGAGGACAACTTCAACATTGGGGGATTTCGGTCCTGGGGCTGAATGCGTTAAACAAAAAGAAAAATCATCGTGCCGACGTCGTTTAAAGCTGGAGTTTAGTGCACTAAGGATTATGACGTCCCGTTGTCATTTTGCTTACCTATTATTCGCAGTGGCTCGTAACTTGCTCACACTATACCTTAAATCTCAATTTACGACTGCGCGTAATCTGCATGTTCACTCCCGCTGCGCATAAAGACACGAACTTATGTGTCTTTATGTGGAGCGGGAGTGAAAAAAGATGTTGCTGACAGAATCTGACGTTAACACGAACAGCTCATCTCGGTAATAATGTTTGCGACCCACATCATGTCCACGATTACTGACGCAAAAACCAATATCTTGCGCTTTTTATTATCCTGAACAGACAGCTGACCGCATGCGTTTATTTCAAAGGTGTTCGTCGCGTGCTCGTCAGTTGATGCAATACACTATTTAAGTTTCGTCCCCAGTGGACCGTCGCGTGCCCGGTACAAGCTCAGTGAGCACTGATGTACCGGATGCGCTAGGGTCGGGCAGAGAAAAAGTAATCATGTATTAATATAACTGCTTTAAGTTTTGGATGACGATAACAATGCAATAAATCTATTGTTTGCCCTTTTGTCCACCTGATTACATGATAAAGTGTCAACTGTAGTCTACCAATCTTTAACCATATCACTCTCGAGAAATAGTAAACACGATCCAACCGCAAGAGACAAAGATCCTCATTTGTCCCCGCAGTTGCGGGAGCTTATGAGAATCTGCGTCTCTTGCTAAAATTGTTTTATATCCGTGTTCTTGGACATCTGTTTTATTTTTTTAATTTTTTATTATTTTTTTTATTAATTAATTTATTTTTTATGTTATTGTATTATTATTATTATTATATTATTATTATTATTATTATTATTATTAATTTTATTTTTTTAATTTTATTTTTGTTGTTGTTGTTTTTTTTTTTTTTTTTTTTTTGTTTTTTTTTGGGAGGGGGGTGGGGGTGGGGGGGGGGGGGGGGGACGCAGCGTGCGTTTACTGGCTGTGTTGTCCGGTTAGCCTTCCGAAAATGATGGTTCAGTTGTCTGAGCTATCAGCGTAGATCAATTCACGGAGGATGTCATCGCGTGTGAGATCGGAATGGGGGATGGAAAAGGGAGGGGGGGGGGGGGTGGGTTGTGGGGATGTCTGTCCATTGCAGTGAACCTGTCTCTCGACATTTTTTTATGTGCAGCTCTCAAATACAGGCCGCTAACCTATTCTTTCACTTTGCACTTGAAGGCGACTGCACACACACTGCCAGCGAGCAACAAAATGTGCGCGGGCCAGCTAAGACCGACGTTTCCCCGCGTGGCTTTTGCTCACTGGACTGCTGATGAAGACATAAATAGTAAGCGGCTGATAAAGACCAAAATGAGATCAGCAAATGACTATGTTTGAAGAGAAAATCAGCCGCCATGGCTAAATTTAGTTCTGAATGTAAGGACACGTTTCATATTCATAAACTGCAGCCTCTAAAGAGACAATAATGTCTAAATTAGAATCACATGACAAAGAATATTCCTAAAGTTGCCTCTCACATTTCCTTAGTTCAATCAGTCGATTGGCTCACCGATACGAATAGCGGGTGATTTCGTGAGAAAGGGGTCAGCCATGATAGTGTGTGAGTGGTGTGTGAGTAGTGTATAATGCGGCTTGTTCAATGGCAATAAATAAATAAATAACTCTCGCGTAGATCGACCGCAAAAGCTCAAGGGCATATTGACCAAGACATTAAAAAATAATAATATATGAAGTACAGTGTCCCCAGAAAGTAAGCCACAACGATCTTCACTAAACATTTTCATCAATCTAAATAGCCTGGTATAGAAATACACAAGGCATTATTAGTACCAGTACAGATATACACACAGCATTTACCGTCCCATGTAAACCAACTCTTAGGCACGTACGAAATGCATGACCTTTTTCAGCGAAACACGCTTGCACAAACACAGAAACACTGAAAACAGCTCAAGGGCAGTGCTAGATTCGTCAGTTAGTACCTTGGCCTATCGCTGTTTCATGGTCGATACGACTCACACAGATGGCTGTGAAATTGGGAGAGTTCAGGGATTATGTGCCTGATTTGACAGCCCTGGCGGAAGGAAGTTAACTCAACTCGTGGCTGCACGCGCACGAACAAGGAAGAATTCTGGGACATTTATCAATCTGACCAGTCACGCGCACGCGTGCCGATTGTCTTCTTCTCCACTTCATGTACCGCTTATACCGCCTCCCTTTCACTTCCACAGCCAATTGACGTCGGCCCGATGACCTTTTGCGCACTGGGATGTCAGAATCGTATGTCTGGAACACATTCGTCGTACAGATCGCAAGGACTGGCGCCTCACATACAAACCGAAGTCGTCTGCTTTTCGAGTTGAAGAGTCCTCTGTCAGTCTTAGTTGTCTAGCGCACAGCCACCTAAGGCTGATGTCTACCAGCGGGTCTGTTGCTTGCTGGACCGCTATGTAGTTTTACAATTCGCAGGTTTTGGTGTTAAGATATTCAATCGTCTTTGAAACCACTACCTAAAAGACACGGTGGATGGATTTGACAATAAAGAGTCACGCTTCCCTTTAAAAAGCTATTAATGTCGATTCATTTCGCTTTGTTGGCCACGAAAAAAGACTGATAGGCATAAACGCATTTTTTGTAACATCAAATCAAGATATGGTGAACGTTATAATGCTATGAAAACGATCGGCTGTATATTTTGAACGTTACTGTGCTGTTACTTAAACCATTCAGTCCTGATGGATCGACCGTGGTAGTTCAAGGGTGATGCCAGAATAGCTTGGCTCCTTCAGCGCCAAGCTATTTTGGCACGACCCTTGAACTATCATGAATGATCCGCCCCCAGCACTGTAAAGTAGTCTGCACAGGACAACTCTTGAACAACATCGGTCTCAGGGATCAATATGCTAAAACAGCTATTGCGCAATGTCAGCCATGGTGATTGCAGTGTAATTTACACCAACATTTGTCTTGCATAGAAAAGACTGTTCATGGTACGCCAAATTCGAACTGTGGTGTAACATGAACCGTCTTTCCTGCGCAAAAGACGGCTTTGGTAGTATCATTAGCATTACTTCGTAACCCAGACAAAAAAGGTGACTGCTAAGCGCGTAAAATGCACAGAAAATGAAAAACAAACAAACAAACAAAAAAAAAACCCTTAGAAATCTAAAAGCTACGACACAATTTATTAAACTGTAATTGGTTAAGCTTGCTTTATTTGATATTTTCTTTTGCATTACTTCGTATGTTTTTGGGACACGAACGTCCAGAAAATGAGTTTGCATTAACCACTTTGATTTTGGATTCTTGACTGACTTCACCAAATCCATCACGATTTGTCAAGGAGTGAGCGCATGTCCACTATAATTTCGACATTTAAAAAAAGGTACATGCGTCATAATGTCATTGTGGGACAAAGGTATCTGACTCTCATGTTCGAAGGCGAGAAAGAGAATTAGCCTTATTAGGTGTTTTTTTTTTTTCTTCTGAATTCTGAAATCCAGTGTGCGAAGTGGAAATTGTGCTAACCTGATTGCACCAGGCTTTCAAGAAAATGACGGTAAGAGTGTCGGGGAAAAAAAAAGACAAGGCAAAAAATCGTCCAGCTATTGTGCTGCCGGTGTCGAGTGTGCGGGGACAGATTGACCATGATATCCGAAGGTCTAGCGCTTGTAACTACATCTACGCCTGGTGATCAACCAAGAATATCAGATTACAACTCCAGTGAGCAAAAGGCCATCGGACTGACGTCGGCCGTCGTTGGCCTGCGCACGGCCGTACGCGGGTCAACGGCGGCAGACTTCAGCTCGATGGCCTTGGGGCACTAGGAGAGTGATCCGTTTAGATGACACACTGCAACAGGAGGCAGACATACCATTCCAACACGAAAAAGGCTACTGGGCACGACTGTTCGCGGGCCCACTGCGGCCGACTTCGGCCAGATAGCATTTTGTGTGCTGGTAAGACGCGTTGAGCTATTTTTGGCACCATCCTAGAGCTGTCATCGTCAATCTAGTTTCTAAACTGTCATGTAGGCTTCGGAGGAGAGTTCCAACGTTGGAGAATTTCCACCTGAGAGCCCAAAGAATTAACCCATTCGTGACGTGCTGCATCCAGATACGCGGCATAAAGCCGCGTATCCGGATGCAGCACGTCTCGAATGGGTTAACAATGACTGATCCGTCTATCTGTAGTGGTAAGTGGCGGACAGCAGACTGTAAAATGTGAGCCAATTGGCACCGGAAGTGGCAGGGTCGCCGGTGGGAAATGCGCACAAGACCACGAGGGACACTGAATGTAAGCTGAAACAAAAAATGTCAAACTTGTAACCTTTAGGATTTTACAACTTTCGGCTTAAAGAAACATATAATGCACTGTAACATTGTAAGTTTATTAAACCTCTATGCTTAATCGAATCGAAGGAGACAAGCAGTGTTGTCGCTTGTATGTCATCTTTGATAGGTGTGAATACGAACCCTTTGAAATACGAGTAAGCGATAACAACTTGAGAAGACAGATCCATGCCTCCTGCACTTTGATGAAGTTTCCTCGTAGATTTAACCCTTTTTGCGCCAACACCCTACAACAGGAGATTAATTGACCATGATAATTCAAGGGTAGTGCCAAATTAGCTTGGCGCCTTCGGGCGCCAAGCTAATCTGGCACTACCCTTCAATTATCATGGTCAATCCACCTCCTGCAAGTGGTACATAGTCGTTAAGTAACACTTCCACAATTCGGGAAATGCGCCCTTCTCGCTAAAAGGGTTAACGAAAGAAACACAAAGGCAAAAAGTGTGCCTGTTGTTTCGAACAACACTAAGTAAAACTTTGTACTTTAGAATGTTTGGTGATCTTTAATAGAATAAAACAGGCAATCCGAGACGCGTCAGAAAGAGGGCTACAAGAAGTCCGCCATTTGTCGCTACAATGGTTTTTGTAGATCGGTCATGCGGCACAGTTTGCGCTAAAGAGATTGATCGTGTGACGTAGGGATGAAAACAAAAATCATTATTATTGAAACACAGAACTGGGGGTTCTCTACGTTGGATTCCCCTTGAATCACAAAATTCCCAGGGAAGCGCAGTAATCGCCTAAATATGGTATTAGGCGAGCATAACCCCTTGGCTGCCGAGAAAAGATGAAGAAAACCAATTGCAAGAGACATAGAGCCTCATGAGCCACCGTAGCTGCGGGGGCTCATGCTGTCTTATACCTTATACTGGCACTACTTTGTATCTATGTTTCTTGGACGGCTGGGGATCTTGTGCGCTGAATTAACAAAAGATTTCAGCAAGACAATCTGCGTCCACTGGCCATGTAGGGTTTTAACCCGTTCCGTGCCGAGAAAATGTGAACACCACCCAACTGCAAGAGGTATACATCCTCATGAGCCTCCGCAGTTGCGAGGGCTCATGAGGATCTATACCTCTTGCTAACTCCATTACGAATCCATATAACTGGGACATGTAATGGTTTTGGTGTTCAATGAACGAAGATTGCAGAAACACAGTCTGCGTCAGCCGGCACTGAACGGGTTAACTCTTTCGAGACGTGCCGCATCCGGATTCGCGGCTTTACGCCGCGAATCCGGATGCGGCACGTCTCGAAAGAGTTAAACTTGTGCATTTCGGGCATGTGTGTTTAAATAACATCCCCAAAGAAACAAAAATATCATGTCTCCCGTTTCTTTAAAAAAAATATTTAAAAAAATTAAATAAATACAAAATTAAAAAAAAAAACACCTCTCTCACTTTATTTATTCTTTTCTCGTTTGTTACCACAAATCTCGAGGGTTCAGGCTTACTTTTCGTACTTTAAAAAAAAATATATCTCACTTTAGTAGCAATAAAGAAATCTGTCAGCGTTATTTTTCTTCTCCAATTCTTTTACGTGTGCTGGTGTTGTAAGAATGTCTTTTGAGAGAGAGAGAGAGAGAGAGAGAGAGAGAGAGAGAGAGAGAGAGAGATAGATAGAGAGATGGAGATAGATAGATAGATAGAGAGATAGATAGAGATATAGATAGATAGAGATAGAGATATAGATATAGAGAGATATAGATATAGAGATATAGAGATAGAGATAGATAGAGATATTTTACTGAGAGACACGATCTGATTGAGAAAGAGAGCAGAACGAGAGTATGTACCTGATTAGAAAACTGAGAAGTTTTTATGTCAGTTACAGGTATTAGAATCCGTTTATAGAAGCTGACCGAAAGCATACTGACTTTTACAACACTGTCCTGGTATGGCAAAGCAATATTAACAGAACAGAGTCAGACAGTCACGATAACGACAATAACAGCTGAGAAACATTGCCAGACATGACCAGTAGAATAAACTTGGAAAAAAGAAGACCTCCAAAGAAAGCAAACAAAAGCAAAACACCACCCAAAAACAAAAACAATGCAAATAATGCGCACACATATCAATAACAGTGAATAATATATATATATATAAATATATATATATATATTATATATATATATATATATTATATATATATTATAGTATATATATATATATATATATTATTTATATATAATATATATATATTATATATACATATATATATATATATACATATATATATATATATACTAATAATATAAGAAGTCCGTTCAGGTAGTAAGTTACTGTAACAAGATGTTATATAAACGAGTTTTGAAGGTTCTAGAGTTAGAAATGGATTTAATTTGGGGTGGTAGTTCGTTCCAGGCTTTGGCACCTGAGAACGAAAGGCTGGTTTTATATATATCGAGACTGGCCCATGGTAGCTGTAACAAACTGTTCCTCGTGTTTTGTCTTTGACTATCCAAAAATAACATACGAAGGTAAGATGGGGTTTTATGGTGAAGAATTTTATGCATAAGTATGCATCGATTAAATGTGAACTGTTTGTTTAGGTTTAGCAGTCGGATGGTTCTAAACTTTTCGTCGGTGGGAGAGGGACCAGGCACAGTTAACTTTACCCCTCGACGATACAATGAGTTAAGTTTCTTTAAATGTACGTCACTGCATCCATCCCAGATAGTAGAGCAGTAATCACAGTGTGTCTTAATATGGGCACGGAGAAAGAGTCTTCTAGTGTCAGTGTTAACTATTTGACTTAGTTTTGATAGCAGGAATAGATTTTTAGATATTGTTTTGCATGTGTTTTCGATATGTGGTTCCCAGCTGAGCTGGTTATCTACTGTGACTCCAAGCAAACGATGTTGTTTTTTTTAAAAAACTTGATCAAGGGGCTCAGAGTTCAGGTATAATGTTAAGGGCAGGAGACCACGTTGATGTTTTTGGCGTGAAGTAATCTACATACTCTTTGTCTTTTGGACACTAACTATCATATGATTATGTTGGCACCAGCTTGAAACCTCATCAAGACTTTGCTGGAGAACTTCGTTAATTTTGGGCAATTCGCTGTTTGATGTATGTATGGTAGTGTCATCAGCAAATAAGTCACATGTTGCATCGGGATGTGAGATAGAGAATGGTAAATCATTGATAAATATGTTGAATAACAATGGGCCCAAAATTGACCCCTGAGGAACACCACACGTTACTAAACCTTCACTCGAGTAATTACCATTAAGCAAAACTTTCTGTCTTCTGTCACTTAGATAGGATGATATCAGATGTACGGTATTGGAATCGACGTGATACATCGTAGTTTTTTTTAATAAGATAGAGTGGTTGACTAAATCAAAAGCTTTTTTAAGGTCAAGAAAATCTGCGCCTGATAACTGAGAATTATTAATGGCTGTAAGCCATTTATCAATGGTATGTATAAGGGCAGTTTGGCAAGAGTGTTGCGGGCGAAACCCAGACTGCATTTTACTGAGTAGACAGTTCTGTTCTAGAAAATTATGCAGATGTGTATGGATGTGTTTTTCAATAGGTTTTGAGATGACTGGTAGAATGGAGATAGGTCTATAATCATTCATTGAGTTTAAGGTTTTGCTTTTGGGAAGGGGAATGACCTTAGCTGTTTTTAACTCATCAGGGAAAATATTTCTTTGAATAGAAAGATTGTAAGAGAGAGAGAGAGAGAGAGAGAGAGAGAGAGAGAGAGAGAGAGAGAGAGAGAGAGAGAGAGAGAGAGAGAGAGAGAGAGAGAGAGAGAGAGAGAGAGAGAGAGAGAGAGAGAGAGAGAGAGAGAGCGTGTCTGTGTGTGTGTGTATGCGTGTGTGAGTTTGTGTGTCTGCGTGTGTGTATGTGAGTGTGTGTGTGTGTGTGCCTGCATACGTGTGTATGTGTATGCGTGCGTGCGTAGGTGCATGCACATGCGTGCGTGCGTTTGTGTGTGTGTGTGTGAGCCTGCGCGCACGCGCGCGCGCGCGTGTGTGTGTGTAATTTTTTTTACTAGAGACTGTGTGCGTGCTTGTGTGTGTGTGTGTGTGTGTGTGTGTGTGTGTGTGTGTGTGTGTGACGAGATACAAATAAAAAAAATTAAAAAAAATCAAATAAAAAGAGAGATTCGCACTTGTACAAATTAATTTCGCAAAATCAAATCTCCTTAAAGGCCAGAAAAGAGATAGCATTCAAAACAGAATTCATCTTTTACCGGACATGAATAAGAATAAGGTTTATCTTTCTCTCCAAGTACCTTAATCCCTTTCAATCACAATGGTCACAGCTTGAGTTTCTGAAATCATTTTAAATGTCAGGCCAGAGAACCTCAGCTACAGATACAAACTAATAATAATAATAATAATAATAATAATAATAATAATAATAATAATAATAATAATAATAATAATAATAATAATAATAATAATATAATAATAATAATTTCTATGGCGCCTAACCTAAGGTAGAGCTCTAGGCGCCTTACAAATTTCAAAAATACAATTACAAAAACTGTACACAGTATTACACACACACACACACACACACACACACACACACACACACACACACACACACACACACACACACACACACACACACACACACACACACACACACATTCCAGGCACCACAGTAAAACTACAACAAAATCCTCAGCAGTCTATGTTAATCGGTGGGGTAATGGAGTTGGAAAAGGTATGTTTTAGTGCAGATTTAAAAACGGCTTTTGAAGCACTGTGGCGGACATGGGAGGGGAGTTCGTTCCAGTGCAGCGGCCCAAGATATGAAAAAGACCGCTGGCCAAAAGACTTGGTACGGACAGAAGGTACGCGCAAAATGCGGCTGTCAGCAGAGGATCCGAGTTGTCTTGAGGGAGTGTACAGCTGCAGGAGAGAGGACAGGTAAGGGGGGCTTGATGTGGAAATGCAGCTGAAGTAGACAGAAGAAAGTTTATACTGAATTCTCGCGGCCACAGGGAGCCAGTGGGGGAATTTAAGTACAGGTGTAATATGATCAGTTTTGCGCTTTTTGGTGACTAGCGTAATACAAACTACGGATACAAACTAGCGTAAGGATAGGCAAGAGGCATAGACACTCATGAGCCCCCGCAGTTGCGGGGGCTCATGAGGTTCTATGCCTCTTGCATTTGATGTTCATTTTTTCTCGATAGTGAGGTGTTTAAGAGGATTGACATTTCTCACAAGAGAACCGCATATCCTTATATGAAACACGGTATTCGACAAGAAAAGGACGCGAGCTTCATTAATTCATAGGCCTACTGAAATACAATGTGTCTTAAGATCAATTCCCAACTACCTGGGACATGTCTCAGTTTTAGGACAACATTAAAGTGCAGATGACAGATCGACCGTGACAACGGTCGACTCATAACTTGCAGAATACAGAATACGTTATTAACCCTTTACGAAAAAAACAAAACAAAAAACAACCAACCTAGCAACAAAACCAAACCAACAACGACAACAACAACAACAACAACAATCTGTTTTGCCGCCTGCTCATCACACAGGAACAATATACCAATCACTCATTCACACATGTCACTTCGATACTGTAAACAAATACTTCGTCAAACATACAGATATACTTCCAACAGCACTTTAACCCTGGCTCATGCGATAATGCGCTTTATAAGTATGATTTATTATTATTATTATTATTATTATTATTATTATTATTATTATTATTATTATCATATAGCCACACAATAGCACATAAACAACATTTATAACAAGCTGTGAACTGATAAAATCCAAATATTAATAAGAACATATAGCACACATTGTTTTAATGATTCAAAGCTGTGTTCGTCAAACATTTGTGGTCCATTCACTCTAGAACTAATAATTTATTTGTCTGTTGATACATTTTTTACTTTTACATGGACGGATTAAATTGCGTGGCACGGCTTCAAGTAACTGTGGAAATGTAAGAGGAAAATATCCGGGCAGCCTTCATCATATGTTTTGAAAAGAAGAAAAAAAGATAATTTGAAATAGTAAAATATAAAACCCAAAGGAAATTAAAAACATTTCATGATTCAACGTTCTTTCGGCTTCAGAAATACTGATGCAAATTGCGCAGGCAAGGCACATAGACCCTTCATGATCCCCAGCAAACTGCGGGAGATCATGAAGATCTATGCGTCTTGCAGATGGATGGTTTTTGCTGAGGGCGGGCCCTTGGGTTAGTTTGTATCGAGAAATTATTAAATTTTGGTCAAAATTCTAAATGGACTACCACATCTGACATACGAGACTTGGGCAAACATAATACAAAATATGTGCTGGTCTGTGATTTTGGACCATACGGCTGGAAGCCGTATGGTCCAAAATCGCAGACCAGCACACAGTTATACGTTGACGTTGATCTGACACCCCCTTCCTCCACTTCCCATCTAGATACGCCTCCACATCCACCTTCCACGAAACTATGCTTGCCTATGGAGTACAGCACGACTGTGCGTAAAACAGCTAAGGTCAGTTGCATGGGTAAGCTTCGACCTGCGCCAGCCACTGAGCACGATGCTCCGCTATAGCGGAGCACCTTGCTTAGTGGCTGGCGCAGGACTAGGCTCACTCAAATGATTTTTTTTTATCGAAATTCCTGAATTTCGTCGGATGTGTGTGCTGTAAATACTATAGGCCTATCACAGTTCAGGAGACGGGTTGACCGCGGTACTTCAAGGATGGTGTCGCTGTCAGTATTCCTTGGCGTCTAGACGCGATGACAATTTGTTGTATATAGTACATTTCAATATTTTGGGCGGACATTTAATCTAAAACCACGTTAAAGAAGGAAGCATCGGCCTCTGATATTTGTAGTTTCTGAATTCTCTCTCTGTCGTTCGTATTATTATGCTGTTTGTGCTTGTCTGCTATTTTCATCCTTACGATCTTGAGCCGTTGGTCAAAATCAGAGTGAACATCCTCAAACGTTGAAGAAGATTGTAGGTGCAGACAACGAGACTTGTTTTTGGCAGCAGGACGCCTTGAATAAGTTACGGACATTTATTCACACACATATAAAGCAGAATGTGACGGCAGTAATATGCAGGTTCTCTTACGTTTTTGACAGGGTGAACTCATGAAACTCCTAACCTTCCTTTGTTTCATGATCAGAGAATTTGATTAGCGTTGGCAAGAGGTACAAATCTACATGAACCTCTGCGATAAGCAGCGGTTCGTGAGTATCTATGCTGCTTGCAAGGGACGAAGGTTCGACTTGCGTTGTTGAATCTCTCGGTCAAATAATCGTCAACGGGGTGGGTCAGTTGTCTCTGCATGGGTTCTAATGATTTCCGTTTCTGTAATATCCCGCCAGTCACACCACCCACCACCCACCCCCACCCCCACCCCCACCCCCACCACCAACACCGCATTTGGAAACAGAGGTCGTATTTCGCAAATCTATAAGATTATGAGGACGGCCACCAATTCGGGCCGACATATATATGGGAAACATTTTGCCCTGCCATGGGGCAGAATATAATATAAAATATATTTTCTTGGATTCAAGTCGGCAAATGGCGGATCCAGTCTTAGCGGTACAGCCAAGCTGTGTACAGCCAACGTCAACCCGAAGTTGTTTTGCTCTCTGGTTATGCATCTTGTCATTGGCATGAACATGTCGCACTGACTTCACATGGACAAATGAATCGTTTCCCAGACGTTACGTATTTGAACTTCTGACAAAGCCAGCATTGTACTCAGCTTTTCGAAATCTTTGAGAATAACCCAACGAAGAAAGAAACGCGCTTAGAAAAGAAAAATTAGAACACGAGTGTTAATATTTCAAAACACACAAACAAACATATATACTTTTTTGGGTCTGAACTTTAACACCTTATATCTTTTGCTGTGACAGAAGACGATAAAACTTTATTGCTGGCACTCGAGACAACTCAAGTGCAAGACACATAATTATATCCTCATGAGCCCCTGCATGCCTCTTGCCGAGTCTGCATAAGCACCCTTTAGGCTGATAACATTATCGGGCGAACAATCTCCGAAAGTTTAGATTTATCACTTGTAACTATTGAATTTTCTGTCAATAATCTCCTCAGCTATAGCACCAGAAAATTATAGATCGAGTGGCAACCAACGACAGGTTAGTGACAGCACATGACAACTCAAAGTCTTAAAACTAAGATTGATTTTGTTTCCTAGCCATATTGATTTTTTAAAACTCCTTTTTGCGGAATGGTACGAGAGAACTTGTTCGCGAGTTGACCGACCTCCAGGAACTCAATTTAAGAAAACAAACACTACAAGAGTACACTGGGCTGGAGTCAGAGAAGATGACTGCATGCTTCTGCCAACCGCCCACCACGGCTTATGAAAAGAGGTAGAACGTAGCTAAAGTACAGAGTAAGACACGTATGAAAGTTTTCAGAGGAAGATGGGTTAGAATGGAGAGTGGAAACAACTTGACATTCTAGGGACGTCAGGGCTATAACTCCTACTTTCGTAACTTTGTTAGGTAATATAGTGCTTAGAATATGAATTCGGAATTCTAATTCGTGTCGAATGTAATATACATGCCGTAAAATTCCTTACAGGCAACACGTGCGCATGGTTTAAAACTTGATGTGTCACTTGATTGAATGTGTTATCCCAATCCGCAAAGGTCATCGGGCCTATGTCGGCCGCAGTGGATCCGCGCACGATTGTGCGTAGGCCCACTGCGCCCGACTTCGGCCCGATAGTCTTTTGCGTACTGGGATGGCTGACGACACAAGGAGTTACGACCCTCATACAAAACTTGACCGAGGAATTGTATGCCAAAATAAGAAAGTACAGCCCCTACATACTCGACCCTGCTAGGGCCCGACCACATCACACCTTACCGTTTCTTGCGCACTGGGGTGGGTGAAGAAGATGGGGCTGAGGAAGAGGAGGGGAGAGATGTCACCAGGAAACTCATGAAGCTCCCTGATGTAACCTTCAAGGCAAGTTTTTAGGTGACCTCAATACGTCTTGACACAGAGAGAGAAGAGTCTCACCATTTACAGGATGCGAAAACTAGGACACGTTTCTCACAGGATCAGACAGTTAGTGAGGTTCCGTTTGAAAAGAAATACTCCCAACGGCGAACGAGAGCGATTGAAATGACCGCTGATACCTAACGTGTACCACACGCATAGACAACACTCCAGACATCTCCAAGAGGCATAGATCCTCATTAGCCCCGGATGGCTCACGAGGATCTATGCCTCTAAGAGGAGTTTTGAGTGTTGTCTATGCTCATGGTCATCTGCCGAGACTTTGCATCTCGTTCGTTGTTGGGAGTCGTTCGTTTCAAACGAAACCTGACTAATATTAGAAACAACTTGTGCGTCTTATATCTTGCATGCGGTTAGACTTAAGAGTGCATGCGATCCATCAAATGACCTCTTGAGATCCGGAGAAATCTTAATGAACTGAAATT
>BTPG01000008.1:164724207-164786707 GCA_036245525.1 Semisulcospira habei
TTGCTGTGGTGTGTCTGGTGTAGAAGGAGTTAAGCTGAGGCGTACATTTAAAAAAAAAAAAAAAAGCAGTAACCCTCGTTCATTGCCAGTGGACGCATTTCGTGTTTTTGAAATCGTTGTAAATTCAACGATTAAGATCCCCAGCCGTGCAAGGAACGCGGATTCAAAGTGTCTTCAGCAAGAGGCATAGATCATCATGAGCCCCCGCATCTGCGGGGGCTCATGAGGATCTATGCCTCTTGTATTTGCACTGTGTTGCACGGCAGTTAAAGGGTTAGTTCCCACGAGACTCTACGACTGTAGACGCTCATGGGAGTCTGTGCCCGTTGAAAATCTGGAAGGGTCTTGCTGAAGGGTTGTGATGTAAAGGTTACGGGCCGGAGTATTTTTTTTGGGGGGAGGGGGCAGAGGTAGGGAGCTGGGGGGGGGGGGAGGGGGGTGCCTGAGGGAGGGAGGTTGGGAGGGTGGGGAGAGGTGCTCGCTATAAGCTCCTGTTACAACTCGTTCGGACACTTGGTTCCAAGCGCCTAATTTCAAATACAAGCTTCATTTCGTCCATTCGACTCTGAATCACTACGGCAGAAAATAGATCGACCAGGACAGGTCAAGAGTGGCGCCACCCATCCTTCATATATCATGGCCTATCTGTCTCCTGACCTGAAATTAAGTCCTAAGAGGAAAACTCCCTGATCTCTCTAAAAATGGAAAGTTTTGTTCAGTATGTTAAAGGAACCCGTGATGATTGACACACACACACACACACACACAAAATCGATAGCATCACACGTTTGTGAAAGGTCAGTTGTAACCTGTTCAGTGCCGAAAAAAGAACAAACACCACCCAACTACAAGAGGCATAGATCCTCATAAACCCCCGCAGTTGCGGGGGCTCATAAGAATCTATGCCTCTTGCTGGTACCACTTTGAATCCATGTGCCTGGGAAAGCTAGGGCTTTTTGGTGTTGAATTTACGAAGATTGCAGAAACACAATCCGCGTCAGCTGGCACTGAAAGAGTTAAGCTCTTTAGCGTGCATGCAATAGCCACGTGACGCTCATAACGTTTTAGCGCATCCCACTTCCTTTATAAGGTGTAGTCTGTCTTGAGTCATGTGTCTGTTCAGCATCCATTCAATTAACATTTTTTATATTACATCTGTAGCTAGTTTGTGTATGCCACTTACCTTTCTAGAATCATTTCTATGTCTTATTTAGAACGCTATTTGCCTTTTTAAGTTGTGTTTTTACACTTTGGATTTCGGTAGTCCTTTTTCTTTTGGTTATTCCTTTTAAACATTTGGCTGTCGGTGGCGCTTTTTCTCGAGGTGATTCATGCAGGACTGATCTTTGGAAAAAGAGCTACCCACGGCCGACTAGCAAGGGCTTAAACCGCCATTCACCTTTTCAGAACATCGCAAAAACTGTTTTTCTTATGGGAACACCTTTAATTTCTTCAGCCCTAATACGCAACAACAAAAAAAGATGTATTGACCATGATAGTTCAAGGATGATGCAAGAATAGTTTGGCGCCTATAGGCGCCAAGCTATTCTTGTACCATCCTTGAAGTTGAGCTATAATGGATGATCTGTGCTCTGAACTGTAGTATAGTCTTAAGAGAACAACTCCCAAATATGGAATTTTGACACTGTCTCGACATACATTGTCACATCACGTGCTGTAAATCAACCACGTACATTCCAGACCTCGCCATTTTCCCCGCAGGATTTTCCAAAAGTAAGATCTCGACACAAACATTTCCATTCCTCGTGTTTAGTTGGGCTGATCTGATTTACTTGTATATATGAAACATCACTGTCCTAAACTTCTCTTACGATGAGTCACATTTGTAAATTTAGCGAACAACGCAATGGCAATACGTAGGGCTAAACATGATAAATTGCTTTGTTAATTAGTTCGAAATGCTGTAGAGACGATTTATCTTCAGAGGGACGCATTCATGCAGACATTATTTGTCTGGATCTCTAGCCGACAGCCGAGGACAGGTGACAAAGAAATGCGGGTGTTTGTCTGTATTGTGTGCGTTTATGTATGTGTGTGTGTGCGTACGTGCGTGCGTGCGTGCGTGCGTGAGTTGAGAGAGAGAGAGAGAGAGAGAGAGAGAGAGAGAGAGTGTGTGTGTGTGTGTGTGTGTGTGTGTGTGTGTGTGTGTGTGTGTGTGTGTGTGTGTGTGTGTGTGTGTGTGCGTGTGTGTGTTTCAAATTGTATGCGTTTGTGGGATTGTGTCAAACATGGTTTAGGTTGTATGCTGTAGGTGCCTAGTCCGTGTACTGTTCTTTAAACTATACTGTCGAGCAAAAGAAGTGCATCCCTTCTGGCGTCATCGCTTTAATGTTTCCGATGATTCCAGTGGTGTCGCATTATTTTTGCTCGTCAGTATATATTTGCTGACCCAATATGTGCGCCATAGGTGTAGATCTACGGTCTCTTGCTTATGAATGTCTTTTCGTTCTTAAAAAAAAATAATTAAAAAAAAAAAAACAATGCGTAGAGAAAGTGAAAAAGATCCAACTAAAAGAGATATAGATCCTCACGAGCCCACGCGACAACTGGGGCTCATGAGGATATATGCCTCTTGCTGAGGATCACGAGGATCTGTGCCTCTTGCTGAGACCAGTTTGTATCCATGTTCGTTGATCGGTTGCGGCTTTTGGTCGTTGATTTTAGAAAAGAAAATGCGTCCAGTCGTAGGACCCAAATGAGCATGCAACAACGGTATTGAGAACAACACCGGTGGTTGCACGCAGGATTGGAGAAGGTCCAGGAAGTGTGTATGCATTACGTCCTCTAGATCAGTGTTCGACTCATGACTGACGTATCTCTAACAACTCAATTTCGCTGGAAAGGGCCGGTCGCGCTCATTGCATGAGCAAATAGTCTGCGGCATTCACAAGCTAAAACCACGGCCCACTACTTCGTTTGTCGTAGTAAGACGGCGTGATTGTTGTTTTTAGTGTATAATAGGTATAGACCATCATCGGATACCCTAGCGACACGTAGGAGCTCTTTAGTATTTATGCTTAGGAATATATTTTTTCCTCAAAGGCAAAACAGTTTTAAACTGCCGCGTTGAACAGTCGTAAGAAATATACAAAAATGCGGATTTGTCTCCATCCAGAGACATAGATTCTCATGAGCCCCTGCAATTGCAGGGGCTCATGAGGATCTATGCCTCTTGCAGGATGAATAAGTTCTCGAGCGCAGCAGAAACGAACAAATAGTCGGCGAGGTATGACGTGTCAGTGATAGAGATGGGGGAAGGGGTCACAGGCGGGGGTGGCAAGGCAGGCTATATCATTATGGATGTTATTCATAACCTGGCTTCCCTGCCTGCTTCTCCTAAGAACTGTGGTTGGTATGATTTGCGCTCGCTATCCTAGGGGCTTCGCCGGGTTCACCCCTTTGAGTGGCGGAATGATGATCGAACAGCATGCAAATGCAAGGGGCATTGCTCTTTACCCGCCCCCCGCCCCCTGCCCTCCGCCCATCATTTTCCCCTCCCCTCCCCCCCCCCCTCTCTTCCCCCCTCTTCCCCCCCCCCCCCCGTTCCCCCCCCCCCCCCCTTCATCTTCCCGTTCAACCTATTTTCAGTCTCAGGAAGTGCACCTGTACATATAAATGAGGCAGTTTTTTTTCCCCTCCAAGAGGCATAAATCCTCAGTGGAAAATTTATGCCTCTTGCTTTTGTCATTTATATTTGTTTGCGATGGCTCATGAGGATCTATGCCTTCTTCCGATGCCATTTGTATTTGTGTGGCTAACGAAGACATGGTTAACCAGTAGAGAGCGTGCGACGCTCACGGTGCCACGCTCATCTTGTCTCACGCATGGCAAGGGAAGGGTAAAGGACAGGAATGACAAGTACTGTTCCATTCTTAGTCCTTTTCACTGCCAGTATCAAAAGTGGCACTATGCTGCAATAGAACCTTTCAGGGCCACTTTTACGTAGCAACCAACCCCACACCACATGTCCTAGTACTGAAAAGCGCGCGGTGCTTTCTGGGACCCATAGTACCAGGCGACAAAACAACCACGGTTTACACTAAGATCACTGGCGTCGCGTTCCTCACGAAAGAGAGAAAAACAGCTGAAAGTGAATCAGACAAACCTTTACGATTCATCGTCAATGCTGTGGATATCCAACGTTTTCATTGTTTGCTGTACAAAGCAGCGAAACTCAACTGAGGATCAGCGATTACCGGCTCAAACCGGCGCAGCCGACAAACAGGTTAACTCTTTCAGCGCCAACACCCTACAGCAGGAGATTGATTGACCATGATAATTCAAGGGTAGTGCCAGATTAGCATGGCGCCTTAAGGCGCCAAGCTAATCTGGCACTACCCTTGAATTATCATGGTCAATCCACCTCGTGCAAGTGGTACATAGTCGTTAAGTAACACTTCCACAATTTTGGAAATGCACCCATGGCGCTAACATTGTTAAAGCGAAACTAGCTATAGTCTGCATCGTTTGATTTTGGGTCTCTGGATTCATGCCGTGAAAGGTTATATAAAAAATAGATGTGGAGTGTTCGTATACTATAATTTCTAGACAGACCTCGCGACTCCCATTCTCAAACTGTTTGATTCATACAACTTCGCTCTCGGTGACTATGATTCAAACACGGTTTGTGACCGGGAGTCGCTCGGTCTGCCTAGAAATGAATCGATAGTATACAAACACTCCACGCCCATGCTATGTTGTCCTCTTTTACTTCACTGTCAAAAGCCGCAAAATGAAGAGTTACTGTCAGTGTCAAAAGTCTCACATGCAAATTTATGTTATACTTACAGTGTCAAAAGTAGCAGTTTGCAGAATTGCTCTCTTTTTTGCTTCAGTGTCAAGAGTCGCACTATGAAGATTTATTATTTTCACTGTCAGTGTCAAAAGTCTCACTATGCAGAATTATCCCTTTTCACCGTCAGTGTCAAAAAGTCTCACTCTGCAGAATTATCACTTTTCACTGTCAGCTCGTGTCAAAAGTCTCACTCTGCAGAATTGTCCTCTTTTACTGCCAGTGTTGAAAGTGCAGAACAGTTTACCAGTTATAATCATTATGTAGAAGCGCGACAGCAGGGGTTTTTCTGACTCCCATTTCTCACAGGCTTTGAATGATCGTTGCCTAATCGATCACATTTTAACACGCGTAGTAGGAAACAACAATTTTCTGTTGCTACCCTCAAACCCGTGCCTGTGCTATTTTTCGTGCAGATCATGGAACGGACCCATTCCAAACATTAACACATTCGAGTCGTACCGCGTCCGAATACGCGGCTTTATGCCGCGTATCTGGATGCGGCAAGTCTTGAATGTACCAATCTCACCATTGGCCCACACTGTCCTTTCGTATTACGAGAAACGCTCTCATTTTGAAACTCAGCAAGGGCTTGTGTTAACCCATATCTGCTTTTCCGCAATTTGGAGGTGCCATCTACCCTAACGACGATGTACCAGTTACAGGAGATGAATCATCGTGATAATTCAAGGGCAGTGCCAGGTGAGTTTGGCGCCGACAGGCGCCAAGCTCATCTGGCACTACCCTCGAATTATCATGGTCAATCTATCTCCTGTTGTACGGCGTTGGGGCTAAATGAGTTAAATAAAAGCCATTTTGTTTGAAAAAGCCATTATCTTTAGAAACCCATTTTATTCAGGCGCCATCAGGCGCCAAGCTAGTCTGGCGCTATCCTTGAATTATCATGGTCGATTCATCTCCTGCTGTGGGGCGTTGGGGTTCAATGGGTTATTTAATGTGTGCCTAGAGATGCAATGCAGATATATATGAGTGCTGATATGAGATGATTTTGTACCTTGCGACTTGGAGCGGTAAGTTTCAAAATCACATACCAGAACCCAAATAAAGTATTACATTGAGTTGCTTTTTTATTATAAAGAATTGCGTTTATTTGTAACACGCTGTGTTTAAGATGAATTGCAACTGATAAACAGTTGTCTTGCGTAAGATCAATTCCCTCCCCAAAACTTTTTTTTTTATTTAAAAAAAAAGGATGCCAAAGAAAATGAATGAAAGGAATGCTATGAAAATGGGGGAAAATCTATATCTAACCCTTTCAGCGCCAACAGCCCAGAGCAGGAGATTGATTGACCATGATAATTCAAGGGTAGTGCCAGATTAGCTTGGCGCCTGAAGTAGTTAAGTAACACTTCCACAATTCAGGAAATGTGCCCCTGGCGCTAAAAGTGCTAAACAATGCTCAACATACGATCACCTGACCGCCTCAACCCCCCCCCCCTCCTCCTCACCTCCGTCCCCCGCCCCCCGCCCCCCGCCCCCGCCCCGCCCCACCTCCAGCCAAAAAAGGATATGTAATAGCAAATGAATTATGATATCAACTGAAGCCCCCCCCCCCCACCCAAGGAAAAAAAGGAAATAATAAATTTAAGTTTTTTTTTTTTTTTAAAGGAGGAGAAAAAAAAAATCCCAGTCTGAGATCAATGACTTTTTCCGCTCCCTTCTCCTCTCCAACTCCGGCCTCCCTCCCCCTCCCCCACCTCCCCATCCCTAAAAAAAAAACTGCAAAGAAAAGGAAAGAAAAAGAGAAAAGTCTAACTCTAAATGTTTAGCGTGAGCTTATCTTCCTTGTCTCCTACACACACACACACACACACACACACACACACACACACACACCCAACCCCTTCCCCACCGAAGTTAAAAAGTAATATAACTCATTCTACCCCAGACACACCACAGCAAGATATGGATCGACCATGATAGTTCAAGGGTGATGCCAGAATAGCTTGGCGCCTATGCGACTATTTGCAGTGCAGTCTTCAGAGGACAACCGCAAAATTTGGGGATTTCGGTCTTGGGGTACAATGAGTTAAGACAAATCATTAAGAACGGAATACAGGATGTCAAAATGGAGTGAATCGTGGACATGTGATCAAACTTAGAAAAGCGAGCCAATTGTTTCAACTGAAACAGGAAGCTAGCCCATCAATCCGCGAGACAGCTGGAGCCGAGCGTTTTCAGAAAAGGGCATAGATTCACATGAGCCCCTGTCGTGCCAAGAGACATAGATTCACATGAGCCCCTGCCCCTTGGCAGGGGCTCATGTCAATGTATGTCTCTTGTAGGCGGACAGAATCGGAGGACGCGCTGACATTGGAATACACTGAACGAGGTCAGCTTCCAAGTTACGTATTTCGAAGGGAAAAAAAAAACCCAAGACGCATCGCATGTAGGCCACAACAGACAATGTAATCTCTCTCCATGATGCATGGTGAATAAAGATTGCAAACCGAGAGAGACTGATTAAATGCAGCACGTTGATGAAAAAAATATTCCGTATTATTTTAAAACTTCGTTGAATCTCTCAGGCGTCATGTAACATGAAACCGATGCATTTCTCGTGCCTAAATCTCCGACGGTTAATAGTTTAAGAGTGGTCATACCTTCACGCCCCTTTCTAAATCCATTTGTATTTTCCTTTATGCCCTTTTTTGAGGGGGTTTGGGGGGGGGGGGGAGGGGCTGGATTTCAAAGTTTTCCATCTCCGATCCTTTAGTTTGTGGAAAGTTATTCAGGATAGCAAGAACGGTGTCTCCTCTGGGCCCTTCTTCTTCTAACAGAGAGGCGGGTTCGTACGAACGTATGTTGCCGATTACATGTGTTGAGGTTAATATGTTAACACTAGTTTACATCATTGGCAAGGGGCTTTGTTGTCTCCACTAAAAATGTCTCTAACAAAAAAACTGGACATCCCCAAACACCACCACCACCACCACATCCCCATTGAGAGGCAGCTGTGGTCGGTGTGAGCCTGATGTTCTTTTGTTTACTTGAGAATGGCTGCGGGGTTTTCAGAGCGCGAGGTAAACTATTAAAATATTTTAGCCCATTCAGCCCTGACGCCCTACAGCAGGAGATGGGTCGACCATGATAATTCAAGGGTAGTGCCAGATTAGCTTGGCGACTGTCGGCGCCAAGCTAATCTGGCACTGACCTTGAATTATCATGGTCGATCCATCTCCTGCAACTGGTGCATAGTCATTAGATGACGCCTCCAAAATTTGGGAAATACGGCCGTCGCGCTGAATGAGTTAAGTTGTGGCTTCACGTTTATAACAGCATGCAGGGGCTCTGTTGTTTTTTTATGATTGTATACAGATGAGCAAAAGAATTGCGACATTTTTTGGAATCATCGGAAACACTAAAATGTATCATTTCGGTTGCTCGTCTGCCTATTATATTTGTTATAATAATACCGGTCATTATATAGGCGCTTTACCCAATTTTGCGAATCGGCTCAAAGCGCCGTGAACTGAACCCAACACGCACGCTCACGTGACACACACGCTTTCACTCTGAAGACAAACACAGTACAAGACAGACACAGGACATTCACGTGGTGCGAAGGATCAGTTCAGCTACTGAGGTTTCGGAAATTTTGATCGCTTGTATTTGAAATTAATGGCGTGGCCTGAAACCGACACCAAAGTGGAGGAGGAGGTAGAGCAGGAGTACCCGGAGAAAGAACCCCCGACGGTCCGCCCGAATTAACTCATTGTTTTCCAGATATGGTACGCTCCTTCCGTTCCATTTTTGGAGTCCATACATCTTTTGGAGTCATTATTGCAGACATTTTGTTGTTTCAGGTGAAGCGCTCTGAAATATTGAGAGTCACACTGGTTCAGTGTCTCCCTCGATTCGCTGCGCAGATTAGAGCAGCGAATCGTTGGAGACAACCAGTCTGATAAAAAGTTGTCGTCATTCCGGAAACGCATATTTACATTGTATGTCTGATAATTTCAATCCTTTTGGGGGCGTTTCTGTCTCTCTCTCTTGGCTTGACTTCGCGAACGAAGATTTTATAGGAGTTGCCCACGACGTCTGCAGGCTTGTTCGTGGCTGCGGAGGCCAATCCGAGACAGGCAGGTTCGACCGCAGTGGCTGCAGGGGAAGGTATGGCCAGGGTTCTGAGCTGCGGCATCTCTGTTTTTTCTCCTGAGCCGCTTGTCCTTAAGGCTAGCTCTGTGAGAGTCCTCAAAGGAGACAGCTGCCTTGTAAATGGTGGAGCGCCAGGTGTCACGGTCCGCAGCAAGCGAAGACCACTGGTGGTGGTCGATTTGGCAGGCACTAAGTGACTTCTTGAGACAGTCTTTGTATCTCTTCTTTGGTGCCCCTCTGTCACGGTGTCCAGTAGCAAGCTCGCCGAACAGGGTGATCTTTGGTAGGCGATGATCCTCCATCCTGGAGACATGCCCCGCCCAGCGGAGCTGTGTCCGCAGCAGCAAAGCCTCGATGCATCGAGGCATCGAGGCATCGGGGCGTTTCTGTGTTTTGTAGTCAAATGGTAAATACATATCAAGGGAAAACAAGAAGTAATTTTCGCAGTTTAAAAAAAGACAATCACTGAATTAAAATCATAAATCCGTTTTAGGGTGTAATCTAGCAGAAGACATTTCAACAGAAATTTCGCTGTTTCACGGTGAGTAGACCCTAAAATGATTTTTAAAAAAATATATATATTTTTTAAATTAAATTAATTAATTAATTAATTTATTTTTAATATTTTATTTTAGTTATTTATTATTATATTATATTATTATTTATTTAATTTAATTTATTTATTTATTTATTTTATTTTTATTTGTTTTTTGTTATTTTTTTATTTTTTTATTTTTTATTTTTTGGGGGGGTGGGGGGGGGGTGGGGGTGGGGGTGGGGGGGGGGGGCGGGGGCGGTTATAGGCTGTGATTTTGGATGTTACAGGTGTATGCCGCAAATTTTGCAATCACAGACCAGCCCAAACATTAAAAACAAACTTCATTTAACCCATTTAAACCCAATACCGTAGTTCCAAGGTTTTGAAAGGGTCGCCGAACGACTAACTACCAAAAAATAAAAACAAACAAAAAAAAAAAGTAACCGACTATGTACCAGTCACAGGAGATTCAAGCTAATCTGGCACTACCCTTAAATTATCATGGTCGATCCATCTCCTGCTGTAGTGCGTCGGGAGTAAATGGGTAAAGCAGGCAGAGGAGCATCAGTCCCCGTGACACAGCGTCCTAGCGGGGTTGCTGATCTCCATGATGTCGATGGTAATACATCAAACCAGAATCCAAGACACCACCCCCCCCCCCCCCCCCCCCCCCCCCCAAAAAAAAAAAAAAAAAAAAAAAAAAAAAAAAAAAAAAAAACCAAAACAAAAAACCCGTCTGGAATGTAACCTTGCAAAAGTGAATACCAGGAGGCCATTCTACATCGTCATACTACTTCTCTGTGGAGGTTGCCATTATAGTTTCCCATAGATACATACACAGAATTAATGTGCTCTCTTTAGTTACCTCTCATGGTGTTCAATCTTGACAGCATACTGGCCTGACGATGGAAGGAGATTCGATGAGTCTTAGTCTTAAAGAGAGACAACGCCTTCGTCGTGTCAGCAGCCGGTTTTATCGGTTTTTAATGCCAGGATTTATATAACCCGAGTATTTAAAAAAAAAAAATATATATATATATATATATATATATATATAATATATATATATATATATATATATATATATATATATATATATATATATAGATTCCATACATCACGTCTTATAAGTTTAGAACTCGTTCGAGGTCTGCTCGAGATCTGCGTGTCAATCTGATGTCCACTCACAAACCAGATAGGTGAGGCTAGCGCTGGCAGAATTGTCAGTACTCAAACCAAGGGGAATCACAGCGCTGGACAGACAACAGTTAGATCCCCTGCCCCCGCCTATCAGGCACCCAATCGCCAGCCCACAGAGAAATACGCAGGTATAGAATAAGACAATCATTTCCATTCCTTATAAGAATGGATCAGGTCTCTTATATAACCCATGTCTTTCTCCAGAACTTAGGAAGTAGGCAGGAGAAACATACATACACAAACATGAAGGTGCGCTACTATATGTGGTCGGGTAAATACCCTGATTTCCCACAGTAGATGCACAGAACATTACACAACAATGTAACGATACAAATTTTGCCTCGAGTTATACATGATACTCACAAACCAGATAGGTGAGGCTAGCGCTGGCAGAATTGTCAGTACTCAAACCAAGGGGAATCACAGCGCTGGACAGACAACAGTTAGATCCCCTGCCCCCGCCTATCAGGCACCCAATCGCCAGCCCACAGAGAAATACGCAGGTATAGAATAAGACAATCATTTCCATTCCTTATAAGAATGGATCAGGTCTCTTATATAACCCATGTCTTTCTCCAGAACTTAGGAAGTAGGCAGGAGAAACATACATACACAAACATGAAGGTGCGCTACTATATGTGGTCGGGTAAATACCCTGATTTCCCACAGTAGATGCACAGAACATTACACAACAATGTAACGATACAAATTTTGCCTCGAGTTATACATGATACTCACAAACCAGATAGGTGAGGCTAGCGCTGGCAGAATTGTCAGTACTCAAACCAAGGGGAATCACAGCGCTGGACAGACAACAGTTAGATCCCCTGCCCCCGCCTATCAGGCACCCAATCGCCAGCCCACAGAGAAATACGCAGGTATAGAATAAGACAATCATTTCCATTCCTTATAAGAATGGATCAGGTCTCTTATATAACCCATGTCTTTCTCCAGAACTTAGGAAGTAGGCAGGAGAAACATACATACACAAACATGAAGGTGCGCTACTATATGTGGTCGGGTAAATACCCTGATTTCCCACAGTAGATGCACAGAACATAGTACTGACAAATCTGATGTCCGTCCTGGGCCGGTACAGGTGGTTATTTGAAGTTGTATAATGGTCACGTGCCTGTTGGTAGCAGAGGCATTAACTTACTAAACGAGATTTCAAGGACTGCTCTTTATTTTGTTTTACTGAAACGTGGCTCGATTCGACGGTTCCCGACTCTGCTGTTCAGCCACCTGGCTTTTCCATCTTCCGTGGCGACCGCTCTCAAGACGCTACTGGTAAATCTCGTGGAGGGGGTGTGTGTTTTCTGGTCAACGATCGCTGGGCTACAGACGTGCAGGTTTTGTCAAAAACATGTAGTGTTGCCCTAGAAACACTGACTATTGCCTGCCGCCCATTCTACCTGCCGAGGGAGTTCTCACGTGTCATTTTGACTGCCGTGTACATCCCACCACAAGCGAACACGGAAGCCGCGATAGCGCAGCTGTGTGATTTTGTTACACAGGCGGAGAACTCAAACCCGGACTCTTTTGTTGTAGTCGCTGGCGATTTCAATAAAGCTAATCTTAGCAAAGAGATGCCTAAGTTTGCACAGCAAGTATCGTGCCCCACTAGAGACGGTAAAATTTTAGATCACTGTTACTCAACCATGAAAGGCGCTTACCGTTCCATCGCCCGTGCTCCACTCGGACAGTCAGACCATGCCATGATTTATCTTGTGCCAGCATACAAGCAACAACTCAAAAGTGCAAAAGCAAAAGTAAAATCAATCAAACAATGGTCACCTGAGGCAGCTGAAACACTCCGTGGCTGTCTAGAGTGCACTGACTGGGATGTGTTTAAGGAGGTAACATCAGACATTCACGAGTACACAGAGGCTGTCACTGACTACATTGCCTTCTGTGAGAGCCTCTGTATTCCCACCAAGACCTGCAAGAGTTTTCCTAATGACAAGCCATGGTTTACAGTAGACATTAAACACAAACTCCACGAAAAACATGACGCATACAAAGACAATGACAGAGAAAGGTACAAACAAGCCAGGTATGCAGTACTAAAAGCAATTAAGACTGCCAAGCGCAACTTCAGATACAGACTAGAACAGAAAATCGCAGCTAGTAACCCTAGAGATATTTGGCAAGGCCTCAAAGACATTACAAACTATAAACCAGCTTCCAAGACTGCTGATGTTACTGATGCGTCTCTTCCAGACACTCTGAATGACTTTTATAGTCGTTTTGACAAAAAGAATATGACCCCACCTCCTTCTGTGGAGAGGAGTCATACTGAGAACCCACCTTTCATTATTCTAGACGCCGATGTCAGGTGCATGTTTCAGCGTCTAGACAGCAGGAAAGCTGCCGGTCCAGATAACATTTCTCCACGCTTACTCAGAAACTGTGCGGACCAGCTCTCGGGCGTCTTTACTGACATTTTCAACATGTCTCTCTCTCAGTGCACTGTTCCTCAGTGTTTCAAAAGGTCCACCATCATTCCTGTTCCGAAAAAATCCAAAGTGTCCTCCCTAAATGACTACAGACCGGTCGCTCTGACCTCAGTTGTCATGAAGACGCTTGAGCGCCTCGTCCTCCGGTTTCTGAGAACATTTACCGACCCTCTGCTGGATTGTTTTCAATTCGCGTATCGCGAAAAACGTTCCGTGGAGGATGCGGTGTCACTTGGTTTGTTTTATGTTTTACAACACCTTGAAATCCCAAACACCTATGCCAGAATTTTATTTGTTGATTACAGTTCTGCTTTTAACACCATTATTCCATCCAAATTGTACCAGAAGATCCAGCAAATCGGAGTTCCAGAGACATTGTGCCTCTGGACCCTCGATTTCCTGTTGATGAGACCACAGGTCGTTAAAATTGGTGGAAATGTGTCATCCACCCTCACTTTATCCACGGGCACGCCTCAGGGGTGCGTGCTCTCCCCTATGCTCTACTCCCTGTTTACTTATGACTGTGCTTCATGCCATGCCAGTACTAAAGTTCTGAAATTTGCAGATGACACCACAGTGGAAGGGTGCATTACAAACTCAGACGAATCCGCTTACCGTAGTCAGGTTGAGACTCTAATTAGTTGGTGTAATAACAACAACCTTGAACTGAACTCTGGCAAAACAAAAGAAATGATTGTGGACTTTAGAAAGAAACAGTCCCCTCCCCCTCCCCCTCTTGTGATCAATAGTGAAATCATTGAAACAGTCCAGAACTTTAAGTTTCTTGGCACTACCCTGTCATGTGACCTGAAGTGGGAGGAAAACACTCGCCTTATCGTCCAAAAAGCACAGCAGCGCTTGTTCTTCCTGCGACGTCTGAAAAGTTTCGGTCTCGGTGCCCACATGTTGATGCAATTCTACCGAGCTGTGATTGAGAGCGTGCTCACCTTTTCGATCACGGTTTGGTATGGTTCCATCACGGCCAAAGAGAAAATCAGACTGAGTAGGGTGGTCAAGACCGCTTCAAAAATCATAGGCAGAGATCTTCCTAGCCTGGACTCACTGTACCAGCAGCGTCTCTTACGTAGAGCACGTCTTATCTCCAGTGATTCCACCCACCCCGGCAATGAGCTTTTTCAAATTTTACCATCAGGGCGCAGGTACAGGTCCATCAGTACCAGGACCAGCAGATTCCGCAACAGTTTTTTCCCTCTTGCTGTTCACGCTCTCTCTGATCAACCGGACTAATTGGAGAGAGCGCGAGTGGCGAGTGAGAATGATTGTGTACAGTCAGTTTTTAACTGTATCAGATGTTTCTCTCTCTCTCTCTCTCTCTCTCTCTCTCTCTCTCTCTCTCTCTCTCTCTCTCTCTCTCTCTCTCTCTCTCTCTCTCTCTCTCTCTCGTCTCTGTGTGTGTGTGTGTGTGTGTGTTTAGTCTTAGTAACTGACATCAAGACAAATTCCAATGTTTTTATTGTTTTGTACATGGAAACATATGGCAATAAACCATCTTATCTTATCTTATCTTATTCACCGGCTGTTTTTGACTGTATCTGACGTCTTTTCCGCCGAAAATCGCCAGTAACAGTCAAGGGGATAAAAAACAAACATAAAATAGTTTGGTGTAAAAGTACTGGGTTTAGATGATACAGAAAATATACCAATAAAATTTAATCAACGAAGAAACAAACACGTGTTTTAATAACAACCCGTACCGTTTGCGGTACTCCCCAGTACTCCTCAGATATTTTTGTAAGCCAAAGGGAATTTTCCATTTCATGCATGTTGCTTAATGGATAATAGCTTGAAAGTTTATTCAGTTCAATTCAAGTCACTGCAATTCAGTTCTATTTTGTTCGATTCGATTCAATTCATTTCAATTCAATCGACCCACTTTGGGGGTACATCACAAGTACATTTCTATTCAAATGATATGCGCAACATCTCATTGGAATAGACGTGTACTTGCGGCATACTCCCGGCCGAGTCTGTCCGAGTTCCCCAGCAAACAGTAATGTAATGGTCTGCCATTTTACAGCGTGATTCCTTCCTTGTTCATTATTTTCTAACATTGTACACAGTTGATGGTTACTTATTTGGTTGTGAATTTGGATGAAACCGCCCAACTCGGCCCTAGAAACTGTTCATCCCACTCACCCTGGCGGCAATGTAGACTGAAAACCAAGGGGGATAAACGATGAGTCTCCAGGCCGGGGGTTGACGACTGCAACGGGATATATGGGAGATTTGCCGGGAAATACGTTGAAGCAGCGGTCTGATTGGATGTCGCCGAGACAGAGCTGGCTAATCATGTCCCGTCCCTTCTCATTGTTTCTGACACGGGCTGTGTGCTCGCTCCCACGCACTGTCGCAGTCTGGAGTGACATTCCTACACTTTTCAATTTTAAACTTTTAGACTGTGGTAGAAGAATGCGTTTAAAATGCTGTGTATTGCACGCTGTATTGAATTCTGACTCTTTTACAACAACAACAACAAAAAACAAAACTGTACGCTGTTACATATAGTAAAAACGTATTTTTCTATGATGAGCAACTGTCGTCTCACGTTCCTCATTAAATGTCTTTCCTCCACGGTCACGAAGTGCATCTGTTCTGAGCATTCGAAATGGACATTGGACTGCATTGAACCCGTTGACTGCTGAGGAAATGTGGACACGATCCAGCTGCAAGAGGCATAGATCCACATGAGGCCCCGCAGTTGCGGGGGCTCATGAGGATCTATGCCTCTTGCTGAAATCACTTTGTATCCTAGCTCCGTTGACGGCTGGGGATGGGGCTCTTGGGTTCTGGACTGACACAGATTTCAGTAAGGCAATCTGCGTCGACATGGCAGCAATGAGGATATGGGGGGTTGCATTTGAAGCCAAGTGAGCAAAAGGTACTCGGGCCGACGTTGGTCGCCGTGCACCTGACGACGGCCCGAGGATCTTTTGCTTGCTGGGAGGGGCATGGCAGTGCCCGGTTGGCGCACTGACGCACAGGTGCGGCCGCCTGTGTGCGTCAACGCTCTAAGCAGGCTTTCCCTTTCTTGTGTGGTTTTATATATATATATTTCGGAAATCTTGATCGCTTGTATTTGAAATTTATAAAGTTGCCTGAAACCGGTACCAAAGTGGAGGGGGAGGAAGAGCCGGAGTACCCGGAGAAAGAACCCCCGACAACTTTCAGACAACTTTATTATCCAGAAGGAAATATTACAGCATCAAATAAATCTGCGCATCATTTAACCCTTATCATTCGGCCTATACCAGTATATATGAATAGAGGGGGGTGGGATGGGGGGAAGGGGGGTGGGGGCCGGGGGGGGGGGGGGGGCATAAAGAGCATAGGACTAACAAGAGACATAAATCGGAGCCTCATGAGGGTTTATGTCTCTTGCAGCTTGGTATCGTTCGCTTTGCCCTGGCAGTGAAGGTGTTAATATGAGATGTCCTTTTCATTATATTTTGGAGGACCTATACCTCTTGCACAGACGAAGTGGAATACAGTGGACACTGTGGACACAGCTTGACGACCTCGATTTTGCAGACGACTTGGCATTACTGTCCCACACTCATCAACAAATGCAGGACAAGACCACGAGGCTTGCTGATATCTCGTCCCAAGTGGGTCTCACCATTCACAAACAGAAAACAAAGACAATGAGGCTGAACGCAACCAGGGAAGAACCAGTCTTGCTTGCTGGCACCCCGTTGGAGGAGGTGGAGTCCTTCACCTATCTCGGGAGCATCATAGACAAAAAAGGCGGCACTGATGCAGATGTCAGAGCGCGAATCGGTAAAGCCAGAGCAGCCTTTCTCCAGTTGAAAAAAGTGTGGAGCTCCAGAGAGCTGTCACAACACACCAAAGTCCGGATTTTCAACTCCAATGTAAAAGCAGTTCTCTTATATGGAGCAGACTTGGAGATTGACAAAAACCACAGTCAACAGAGTACAGACCTTCATGAACAGAAGAATTTTGAAAATCTACTGGCCAGAGAAGATCAGCAACGTCAGACTCTGGGAGAGAACGGAGCAGATAACAGCAGAGAATGAAATTGGGCGAAGAAGATGGGGATGGATCGGTCACAGTCTGAGAAAGCCAGCTTCCAGTATCACTAGGCAGGCATTGTCATGGAACCCCCAGGGAAAGAGGAAAAGAGGTAGGCCGAGAAACTCCTTGCGTCGAGACCTCCAAGCAGACATCAAGAGACTGGGAACCACCTGGAGTAGAATCGAAAGGAGAAGCACAGGACAGGAGTTGCTGGAGGTCTCTCGTCGACGGCCTATACCCGGGTAGGGGTGACAGGCGTAAGTAAGTAAGTAATACCTCTTGCATATGTGTATATTTGTGGTTTTCCGCGCAGCGGAGGTATTAAAATCCGAAAAGAGATGACATTTTGCACGATGCTGACATTAAAGTTTGAAATAAAAGATGTAAAAGAGAGACGATATCTTGAAAAAACAAACAACAAAGCAGGGCATGGGGGGGGGGGGGGAGATGGGAGGGTTAACATCACGAATTCGTGACGATTAACTTTGCGATTGAGATCGAATTACGAATCCAAGTGGCCTTTACGTATGATCGTGAGTTGAAGTATTAATTGAAATGAAAGAAATTCTGTTTTGAGTCACGTTTGTTTTCAAAGAAAACACGATGTGTCATGTTAGGGGGGAAAAGATCCAAAATCCAAAATCAGATTCTAAAAACATAAAACTTTATATTATTGTTCAGATTTATTTCGAGTTTCTTCCGCGTAAAAAAAGAATCTCTCATTAACATTTTGGCTGTCTGTAGCGGTTTTTGTTGCAATGATTCCTGAAGGAATCATCGAGACAAAAACCGCTACTGACAGCTAAAGGGTTAAACGTTTGTAATCGGACGTGTGTGTGTGTGTTTTGTGTGTGTGCGTGCTGTGCGAGTGTGTTTGTGTGTGTGTGTGTGTGTGTATGTGTGTGTGCGAGTGTGTGTGTGTGTGTGTGTATGTGTGTGTGTGTGTGTGTGTGTGTGTGTGTGTGTGTGTGTGCGCGCGCGCGCGCCCGCGCGCGCCCGCGCGCGTGTGTAGGCGTGCGGTGTAGGTTTTCAGTCGTGTCTGGTTTAACCCATATCATACTGAGGCTAAAAGCCTTAAAATTTAAAAAAAAAAATGTGTACACTGCCATTTGCAAGCTACATTATAGTACTTGTACTTACAGATAAGGATATAGACCAGTGGCATTAGTTCAAGGGTAGTGCCAGAATAGCTAGGCGCCAAGATATTCTGGCACTACCCTTGAACTATTTTAGTCAAACTTATTTCACACACTGGTGTAGGCCGAATGATAAGGGTTAAATGATGCGCAGATTTATTTGATGCTGTAATATTTCCTTCTGGATAATAAAGTTGTCTGAAAGTTGTCGGGGGTTCTTTCTCCGGGTACTCCGGCTCTTCCTCCCCCTCCACTTTGGTACCGGTTTCAGGCAACTTTATAAAATTTAAAATACAAGCGATCAAGATTTCCGAAACCTCAGTAGCTGAGCTGACCTTTCGCACAACGTGAATGTCCTGTGTTTGTCTTGTACTGTGTTTGTCTTCAGAGTGTATGTGTGTGCGTCACGCCGTGGGCGTGCGTGTTGGGTTCAGTTCGCGGCGCTTTGAGCCGATTCGCAGAATTGGGAATAGCGCCTAAATAATAACTGGTATTATTATTATTATTATTATTATTATTATTATTATTATTATTATTATTATTATCTATATTTAGCCAGCAATCAATGAAAAAGTCACCCGCATAGTGTTCTGTGTTCATGATGCAGTTTATTTTCATGTCCGTCTCGATAGCATCTGCAAACCTTTCTGCTCCTCTTTCAACAAAGCGGTCCTTTTTTGTTGTTGTTGCTGTAATCCATTTTATTTGGAGTTATTACCTAAACTGCAAAATTGCCGGCCAACAAAATTTGAGAGATCGGGCACGCGAAAATTGGGCACTGAAGAGCTTTCATGTATGGTTTCTTCAGATGATGGATACACAGAGTGAACGCCGGAGCGAGCGATAAAGCCGGAGAGAGAGAGAGAGAGAGAGAGAGAGAGAGAGAGAGAGAGAGAGAGAGAGAGAGAGAGAGAGAGAGAGAGAGAGAGAGAGAGAGAGAGAGAGAGAGAGAGAGAGAGAGAGAGAGAGAGAGAGAGAGAGAGAGAGAGAGAGAGAGAGAGAGAGAGAGAGAGAGAGAGAGAGAGAGAGAGAGGAGAGAGAGAGAGAGAGAGAGAGAGAGAGGAGAGAGAGAGAGAGAGAGAGAGAGAGAGAGAGAGAGAGAGAGAGAGAGCCGGAGCCAGCGATAAAGCCGGAGAGAGAGAGAGAGAGAGAGAGAGAGAGAGAGAGAGAGAGAGAGAGAGAGAGAGAGAGAGAGAGAGAGACTCAGACTCAGACAGTTTATTGTTCAGACAAAATGTCCATACAATGGAGTGATATATAAAAGCCGCGCGACGCGATGTTTATATCAACACACACACACACACACACACACACACACACACACACACACACACACACACACACACACACACACACACACACACACACACACACACACACACACATTTCCATTCGATCTACGCCAGGACATAACAGCCACTTTTGACCTACATGTAAAATGCGGTATCCAAATCCAGGCCACAGCCGTGTACTATACAGACCAGGTCGGAGTAAGAACCGCAGTTTGCACGTGGAATCATACAAGCATGCTGCTACGGAGTTTAAATGCATGACATACAAATCTTGCTAAATCGGCAATAGACTGCGGGTTGGTAGTGTCTAGGATACACAATTCTTTCTTTTTGAGTTCCATAAGGTCAAACTTACATAGGTATTTGGCACGCAGTTCATCATAGAATGGACAATAAAACATAAAGTGAACTTCATCTTCCACAGCCTTGGCACACAATGGACACACTTTCGTTACAGCATTGGGAGTACTATATCTTAGTTTGTTACTTTGCAATTCGGTTATGCCAAGTCTAAATTTAATGTATAGATTTTGGACATAGGTTGGCTTAACCAGTTCAAAATAATTTTCTTGGACAAGTGTATGTTTAAAACTACGATACACAGTAAAACGTTCACTCTCAGAAAGCTTTGATGACCAGTTTTGTTTGGCACAATCAACCATCCTTTGTTTAAACTTGTTTATAAAAGCATTCCTGTTTCCAACACCTTGTGAAATCCATACATGACCAAACCCATTTCGAAAAAGCAAATTCTTTATCTTTGATACCCATGTTTCTTTCCCTTTATCGTCTAAGTCCTTAAGCATATGATAAGCCATATTTGCAAATCTAGTAACAGGTAAAGCGCAGAGTCGAAGCCAGTAGGAAACACATCTTACTGACGTTAATACTGACAGGGGATATCGACCAAGTTCACCATAAACCATCAGGTTCGGTGTGCGGAAGTTGACATTAAGAAAACGTTTACATGCAAATGTATGGACTCTTTCAATTTCGGCACACTCGTTTATACCCCAAATTTCCGAGGCATACAACAAAATTGGGACAACCTGCGCATCAAACAGCTTGAAAAAAACATCAGGACTAGCGCAGTTAATTTTCTTCAACATACAGAAAATATCGATTACACATTTTTTTGCATTAGTCACTAAGTCATCAACGGATGTGTTTAAACTCAAACGTGTGGTAAAGTTTAACCCAAGGTACTTATACATATTGACAACTTCTACCCTCGTTCCCCCGTAAATCCATTTTTCATATTTTGACAAATACCCACCATTTCGAAACACAATTATTTTTGTCTTGTCTAGGTTAACACACAAACCAAGTTTAGATGCTTCTTTGTATAAATTGTTCAGCTGAGTCTGAAGGCCATTGGGGGTTGATGAAAACAAAGCAATGTCATCTACAAACATCAACAAAAACAGTTCTGCTGCATCGGCTTTTAGTTGGAAACCATGTTTACCATTTTCAATAATGTACACAGCAAGCTCGTTAATCAAAAAGGAGAACAATGTCGGCGATGCTAAACATCCTTGTTTTAAACCTTGGAAACACTCAAAAAACGCTGTACAATTCAGGCTGTCTCTAACACAAAATTTCACTGAGTCATACATTGCCTTCATAGCTGAAAGCATTTTGCCGAGAGAGAGAGAGAGAGAGAGAGAGAGAGAGAGAGAGAGAGAGAGAGAGAGAGAGAGAGAGAGAGAGAGAGAGACAGCAGACAGACAGACAGACAGAGACAGACAGACAGACAGCAGACGACAGACAGACAGACAGACAGACAGACAGACAGACGACAGACAGACAGACGACAGACAGACAGACAGACAGACAGACAGACAGACGACAGCAGACAGACAGACGACAGACAGACGACAGACAGACAGACGACAGACAGACAGACAGAGACAGACAGACAGACAGACAGACAGACAGACAGACAGACAGACAGACAGACAGACAGACAGACAGACAGACAGACAGACAGACAGACAGACACTTGTGGTGTGTCGTAGACAGAACGCGTTATTTTCAATTTGTCTCCAAGCCATTACACAAGGTATTGCGAGTTGTTTTACGATATATTCCGGTGAGCAAAAGACGTCAGCCGTGCGCGGGCCAACTGCGGCCAACATTGACCCCAGGACTCTTTCCTTACTGGGAACCATCTTGCAGACGGCACATTAGTGTTTGGCCAGCCGGACTAATGATTTCTCTCCCTTGGTTTCAGGAAATCAGTCAAAAAATACTCATTACGTTCTCTTCAATCCAAGTAATGCTTGAAGCGTAGGTTTAAGACCTCGTAAACTGGCAGTGTCATTAAGATATTTTTTTTGTCCTAATCATGTTCATCTCCAGTGTGAGGATTTTACACGAAAAACATGATCACGTGACGAGATGAAACCTAAACACATGACAAAACCAGTCATTCTTCTTCTGTTCTTTCCTTCAATTCTCACGCAACACAAGTAGGCTTCATAAATCTCCTTAAATCCGTAGAAGCTCCTAAATCCGCCCAGACCTTCAAGCGGCTGAAGCCTCGGTAATGGCCCCTGCCAGTCTCTGAAATGGGAGACAACTGCCGGTGGTAGAGATACGATTGCCTCCCTTTTTTTTTTTTTTTTTTTTGGTCTTCCGGTCAAGCAAATGGCCGCGTCCATCAGCCGATTTACAAGCTCTTGTGGCTGCTTCTGTTTCAGTATGTAAATGTGGTGGGTGCTGAAAGCAAGAGGTTTAGATTCCCGTGAGCCCCTGCGAATCTAGACCTCTTGCAGAAGTGCGGGTCTTGCTTACGGGCCTGTTGGCTCCTTCGGAATGAATAGACTGATGTACACAGATCAGTTCTTGTTAGGTGCGGAGGCGTATTATTTAAAGCCCGAATGCCCTTTTCTAGGTCTCAGTCTGTTATATGTCTTTGTCCCTCTATAATGGAGAAGGTTGTGAGTATTTTAATGTAGGACTTCTTCATCAATGCGCATTTCTTATCCGCATGATCCGACTACCACGTTAACAACTACACAAGGAAAACCATCAATCAGCAAGAGACTTAGATCCTCATAGACCCCCGCAGACTTGTGGGGAGGTGGGGGGGGGGGGCACATGAGGATCTATGCCTTTTGCTGGCTTTATTTATACCGACGTTTTTTTAGTCTGAGTAGATCAGCGGATGATACGCTTAGGATTGTTAACTGTGGTTATGCCGGCCGGAATGAATGCATTGTAGACGTGGAACGAATTTTCACTCACATGAGCGCATTGGAATACTGAACAGTTTCAGACTGAGGTACTGATAACTCAATTATCTGAGGAGCCCAGATGATCATAAGAATGGGGGTGATCCGTCTAATGCAAGAGGCAAAGATGATCAGGATCCTCTGCAGATGCACGATCTCTTGAGAATAAATGCCGCCAGCACATGAGAAAAGCCGGTAATGGGACTGTGACTATGGGTGTCTCCTGAAAGAGGTCATGATTTGTGTGCTCGATTGTGAGTTTATAATGCTGATTTTATTTGTGTTATTTGTATAATCCGGGGAAAATGAAAGTCATTGTAATAATACAACAATAACGACGGAGGATAGGCTGATATCACCATTACTTGGTATTTTGAATGGATGGATGGATGTATTAATGGATGGATGGATGGATAGATTGATGGATGTAAACCCAATGCGCAAAAGGCCATCGGGCCGACGTAGGCCGCCGTTGGCCAGGGTACGGCTGTGGGCAGGCCAACCTCGGCCGACGTCGGACAACGTATTTTCAAAAGTACTCTTCCACTATGCCACCAAAAGATGGGAAATATACTTTTCTAAATATTCTTTGACTCTCCTGCACAGGAAGTTTACGAAAAGAAGAAATGTTTCCCTCAACAAAATCATTTATTCTCGGGTTAAACCTCCTTCCAACGGCGGCAGACGTCGGCCAGATGGTCTTTTGCGCATTGGGAGGTTTGGTGGACATGTACAACGTATTTCAGTCAAAAGTTTTCTTCCACTATGTCACCAAAATGGGGAAATGTACTTTTCCAAATAATCTTTGACTCTCCTGCACTAGAGGTTTATGAAAAAAAGTTTCCCTCATCAAAAGCATTCATTTTCGTGTTAAACCCGCCTTCCGTTTGGTGTCCTGAAGAGAGCACAAAAAGTCCATTCCGTTTTTCCGCCTCATGGGACGTGACGCATATTTGGTTCGAGCCAGGCCGCCACCCTGACCTTTAAAACATAACCTTTTGTCACTTTATCCTTGTCTCTAGTTGTTATTTTTTTCCGTGGTTTTCTTTTTGGGTGGGAGACACATTATGACAAAGCATCAGACACCCTTTGTATTAACACTATATCGTTTGCAAGGTTTCAATTCGCTGGTTGTATGTTGCAGACGGTATAAACAGCGACAGATGTAAGGTACGCTGATAGTGACTGCAGGCTAAACTTTGCAGCATTGGCTCTACACCATGAAATAAATCGACCATGACAGTTAAAAGTGTGGTGCCAGAATAGCTTGAATCCTGCAAACGCCAAGCTATTTTGTCACTACCCTTGAAACATTACGGTCGATTTATCTCCAAAACTGTTTTATGTATGCAACGTTTAAAGGATAACTCTCAGAGCTATGAATTTGGACCTACGATCTAGGCTGTTGTGTTAACAGACTGAGTAGTAAGCCTGGAGAGGAGCACTTTCAAGAAGCCTTGGCTTCAAGTGCATAACTTGGTTCATGTAAGGCGCTCCGCATGCCGCTGGCAACGCTTGACATTCGCAGCGAGTATTGATGCGGGGCGCCTTGGATGAGTGTCCTAAATAAAATAATAATTAATTAGAAAATTATTATATTAAACTACTTATTGTGAATTTGTTATGTTTTTTTTTTAAGCCTACGTGAATCTCTTGAAGTCAGTCCTCGTTTGCATTTATTTTTCCCACCACTGAATTCATTGTGACGACTTCTTAGAAGTGTCACAGTTATGTGAAATCAAAGGTAGCGTGCCAGGAATATCACAAAACAGACAGACACGCAGAGGCACACACGCACGCACGCACACACACACGCACGCACGCACGCACGCTCGCACGCACGCACGCACGCACGCACACACACACACACACACACACACACACACACACACACACACACACACACACACACACACACGGTCAGCCCTTTCAATTCGATTGTCCTTGAATTAATTCTCTGAAACCGTCGTAGATAAAAAGCCAATAACCTATCCTTGAGGGGCAGAGTCCGAAATAGCTGAGGCGGTTAAGCGTCGGAGCAAGAGAGCGAAGGGAATCGCCTGGTCGTGGGTTCGAGTCCCCAACCGGGCCCCGGTAGCTGGACTCGCAATCCAGGGAAAAAAGACGGGCTTGTTCCATAACATGTCCGTTGAAAGGTCATGGTAAATCAAAGTGGCACAGTTGCAGTGCGCCTGAATTGATCAGTGTTCAGGTCGTACTCCTTGTCCCCCATAACCCGCCCGTCAGGGCCGTCCATTATCACTTCGGTGCCGTGGACATTAAACCCCGAGCTAACCAAACCAACCTTGAGGAGCGCCGAGTATGAACTCAGTGTTCCAGCAATGCAGATGGGGTTAGCTGTGTCGATTTTAAGCTTTGTCGTGGCATTGTCGACTATAAGCTTTGTCGTGGCATTGTCGATTTTAAGCTTTGTCGTGGCATTGTCGACTATAAGCTTTGTCGCGGCATTGAATGGCTAAAGAACAGAGGAGACGAAAAACGCACAGGAAATGTGACGCCCACAGCAGCTGGCCATCTTGGCAGGAGTCCGCCAGACGAGCGATGGGTTTCGTCCCTTTGTGAATGTCAAATCAACCCAGCTGGTCTCCCTCTACACACAAACCTCCAACACACTGAGAGATCTTTAAACCTGCATCAACGGCTCTAGACTGTAAGGTCCACAATCACAGCGACGCACGCAGACTTCCTCGCTCTGGATTAGATGATATTAACCCTTTGGCTGTCGGTAGCGATTTCTGTCGCGACGATTTCGACAGGCGAATCGTCACGACATAAACCGCTACCGACAGCCAAAGGGCGGTTACCCTCACACGCCCCATCTGCCCTCTCCCCCCTCTCCCCCCCCCCCCAAACCTCCCTCCCCCTCCCTCCCCCCCCCTCTCCCCACACACACCCACCTACTCTTCGGCGGAAATTTCTAAATAAGCCTCCCTGGCGGCATGGTATTTCTTTCGACACCTCAAAATGTTTTCACAGACCGCCCTATAAGTACATTATTTCCAGCACAGCCAATAAAAAAAAAAAGTTTGGTCTAGTGTGTCTTGTGATGCAAACGCATTAGCCCGTGCGTATCAAATGAAATTTCAGCGCCTACCCCCGGTTTCTCGCCACAGAGCTTTTGTTTCCTTTCCTTTTTGGCCCACCAAAATCTCTTAACCCCTTCACTGCCAGTGGTCACGAATTTCGCGCCTGAAACCACTGCACACTGACCAACATTTGCTTTAAAATACGCCGATTAAATAGGACCCCCCCCCCCCCACCAAAAAAAAAAAAAAAAAAAAAAAAAAAAAAAAAAAAAAAAGCATAAAGAACAAAGATCTAACAAGAGACATAAATCCTCGGGAGCCCCCGCGACTGCGGGAGCTCATGAATGTGTATGTCTCTTGCAGCTGGGTAGCTGATTGCCCCCGCAATGAATGGGGTTAAACGTACGTCTTATTTTCCTATCTTTAACCCCGTCACTGCCAGTGGACTCAAACTGCGTTTTATGAAATCATTGTAAGATCAACGTCAATAATTTCTAGCCGTCAAAGGAACGTGGATACAAAGAGGCATAGATCCTCATGAGCCCCAGCAACTCCAAGTACAGCTCTTGCAGCTGGGTGGCATTCATTTTTTTTTTCTTTTTCGGCATTGAAGGGTTTAATCCACTCAGCCAGGCAATCCACAGAAAGATGTGGAACGACCTCGCTAGTACACCTGTGGTGCCAGAATAGCTTTGCGCCATACTAGTCTAGTTCCACCCTTGAGCTGTCATAGTTAATTCATCTCCTGAACTTTAATTAGTCTCCGGAATTCAACTCCCAGTTCTGGCGAATTTAAAACTTGGATCGAATTTGTTAACTCTTTGTACAGATCCGATGTCGTGTAGTTCGCTGAGTCAAAGTGTAACACGAATTGTTTTTCTTTCCTTTTAGGAACACTGTTCCTCCTCTGGTTTTGCAATTGTTTCTGGGAGACACAGGTTAACCCCTCGCTATTGCGAGAGCTCATGAGAATCTATCTCTCTTGCTGACACCGATTTGAATTCATATTCTCGGGGTTCTGTGACGCTGATTTACGAAGATTTCAGAAACATGATCTGCGACCAGTGAGTTAACACATTTTTCTCCAGGACCGAAATCCGCAAATTTTGAAGTTGCCCCCTAAAGACTGTATTACACTTTTGGAAACAGATCGAGCGTGATATTTCAAGGGTTGTGCCAGAATAGCTTGGCGCCTAGCTATTCTGGCACAACCCTTGAACTATCACGCTCGACCCATGTCTTGCCGTGGCGTGTCGGAGTTGAATGAGTTAATGAGTTAAAGAAACATTATGTATAGTTGAAGAAATTGACTTTCGAGGTTGACGATAATCAGCTAGTGTCACATTTCCTGACAAGCTGTGTAAGGACCAAAATCAATGATCAGAGTCATTATGACTTGTCCAAAAACGCATTAAGGTCAAGTTTAAATATAGTGAGCGAAATTATGCAAACGTGAGTAACAGAGTCGCATCTCATTGTGGACCGATCATCGATGCACATCTTGATCTGTGGCCTTTTGTTTGTTTGATCAGCAGGCGTCTTCTACAAACTGAATGAACTTGGAAATTAGAGTACTAGTGAATGACATGACACTTCGCACACTATTTTTTCGGCCCCTGTATAAGAACGCTTGTGTTCCTAAAATCACGCTCCTTATACAGACATTTTTTTTCTTAACCCCTCGGCGGTTGTAGCACTTTTTGTCGAGGTGATTCCTGCATGAATCGCCTCGACAAAAAGCGCTACCTACCGCCAAAACGTTAAACACTTTTGCTTTGATATCCTCATCGCAAAATGTGTTGTCCTTTCTCCGAAATTAGCTGACGATGCTGATACAATGTGTTCAGTCAAGGGTAAACATTTCTACATTTGGGTAGTGCACGTCTCCGGACTTCATCAAATCGGTCATCCCATCCCATTTCATCCCATACCAAGGGTGGTGATAGAATAGCTTGGCGCCTTAGGGCGCCAGGCTATTCTGGCACACACTTGAACTGGAATTATGTATGGCCGATCCATCTCTTGTTGAAGTGTGCCAGGGATCAAATGCGCTGATTGCCTTCATTGTTCCAGAATAAAGATGGATGAGTCGATCGAAGTCCAATTGTTGAAGAAACACCAGGTTAGGGAAACGTTTCTACAAGGTCTAATTCAAAGGCTTAACCCTTCGTTGCCACTGGATACAGACAGTTTTCTGAAAATCCGTGATAATTCTAACATCAAAAATCCCCAGCCGTCGAAAGTAAATAATAGAAAGCAGGTTCAGCAAAAGGCATACATCCTCATGAGCCCCCGCAACTGCGGGGGCTCATGAGGATCTATACCTCTTGCATTTGAGCGGTGTTCGGTTTTTCTTGGCAGTGAAGGGGTTCAGTGACTTTAAACACTTCACTTTTTCTCTCTTCCGGGCAAAGATGTTTTGTTTTTCTTTCCCATCTTCTACGAAAACTAGGCCAGTGGGGAGTTTGTTAGCGGCCTTTTTTCCCTTTTGTTTTTCTCCGCTTACACATAGATGGCTTGATCACTCACATTTGTTTCACAGGCTAAAGTGGAAGTCACTCGGGTCGTCGGGAGAGGCATAGATCCTAATGAACCCCTGCAGGGTAGAAAGTTCCAAAGCCGATGAAGGCTGAATTCCGTTGGCACTACGTATCACGAGCACTACGTGTCGATGGAACTCTTGGCCAATAGAAATAAGTGTCAACGACACTTAGGTTCAACAACCCAATGAAGAAAGAAACACGCTCAGAGAGGCCAGTTACAACACAATTCTTTTACGTAATTTATTTTGTCGTTGGGTTACTCTCTGCGTTTTACGCGCTCGTTTGGTCTGGACACCTCCATCCCAGTGTGCAAAAGCCATCGGGCCCACGTTGGCCGCCGTTGGCCCGCGCATACCGGCCTGTGCGCGGGCCAACGGCGACCGATGTCGGCACTGCTCGACAGCACTGCGGCCTGACCTAAAGGCTAGCGACACTTAGGTGTTCACGACTCGTAGCACTACGATCGCAGTCCTAGCGATCGTAGTGCTAAGCGATCGTAGTGCTCTCGACACGTAGTGCTAAGCGATCGTAGTGCTATCGACACGTAGTGCAAAGCGATCATAGTGCTATCGACACGTAGTGCTAAGAGATCATAGTGCTATCGACACGTAGTGCTAAGAGATCATAGTGCTATCGACACGTAGTGCTAAGCGATCGTGGTGCTATCGACACGTAGTGCTAGCAATCGTAGTGTTATCTACACGTAGTGCTAAGCGATTGTAGGGTTATCGACACATAGTGCTAAGCGATCGTAGTGTTATCGACACGTAGTTGTCGTGACAGGTAGTGCTATAGGGATACGCATATCTTTTTACGTCCATGCCTCTACCACATAGATCGAGGTTCACAGCGGAACTGCGATTTATGTGGAAAAGGCCGTGGATGCTAAAACAGTAGATTCTCAAGAGCCCTTGTATGTTGACCAGCGCCTCATCGCCCTTTTATCTACAAGAGGCGCTTATCCTCTCGAGTCATTTCAAGAGGAAGATTCCGCACAGCGAAGGCACAGCACTGTAAGTCCATTTTTTTTTGTGAAAAGCGAGATTTTCATTGCAACGCAATGAAAATCTTGCTTTTCACAAAAAATGGACTTAGTATCTGTTGCCTACATCAGGCCTTTCCACCTGCCAAATGTATAGATTCTTATACGCCCCGGCAGAAAGTTCCTACGCCACTCCCCCCCACCTCCCCCTGGTATACGAATAGTTTCTCATTAGCCCCAGCAGTCTTAGGTGCTCATGAGAATCCATGCTTCCTTTTGCCAAGGATCCTGTCCAGGGGTGGATCAGTTACCTCGGGGGAAGGGGGGTGGGATTCCAACATTTTGTTTGGGACCTTCAACCTCATACTAAAGGCCTCCCCGACGATAGACCTTGCTTCCAGGGGCCGAAGAAATCGAAAAGCAGGGACGCGGGATGGAGGGGGGGGGGGGGGGTGGGGGGGGGGGTAGAGGGGAAGAGGGGGGGGGGGGGGGTGGGGAGGTAGAGAGGGGTGCGTACGTCTCCAGACTCTCACCATTCGCCGAAATATCAAACAACGGGGAAAGGGGGAAGGGCGGAGGGGCGGAAGGGGAGGGGGGTAGTGTGAGGAGACATGGGGAAGTTTAGCTAAAGATTGAATTGGCGTTTGCAAACGGGCGAAATTGACACTAGGTCTGCAATTTAGCGACACCTTGAAGCCTTGATCACGGAACAAACGACCCAACCACACTAGCGGCAGAGTTCGTCACCCGCTCAGAGGCCACATAGTCAGCAAAATGTGCTCAGGCTGAAGTTAACCTAAGTTCCCCCAGGCACAGCCGTCGGCACGGAGACGACCGACGCTCTATTTTTTTAACCCGTCCAGTGCCGAGAAAATTGGAACACCACCCAACTGCAAGAGGTATAAATCCTCATGAGCCCCCGCATTTGCGGGGGCTCATGAAGATCTATGCCTCTTGCTGATACCACATTGAATCCATATTCATGAGACATCTTTTTTCCTTTTTTTTTGAGGGGGGGAGGGTGGGGTGGGGGTGGGGGTGGGGTGGGGGGTAGGGTGGGTTGGGGTGGGAGTGGGAGTGGGGGGGAGGGGGCTTGAATTAACGAATTAACAAAGATTGCCGAACACAGTCTGCGTCAGCTGGCGCTGTTCGGGTTAAACTCCAACCGCAAATGGCTTGCAATTTAGAATTGTCTGCACGCGAACAAATGGCTGAAAATTTATATAAAGAATCGTCTGCGCAGCATACGCAGCATGGGTAATGGATCGGCCAAAACACATCAAAGATACTTCCCGGTCCCCCCGCGCCTTCTGGCACAAAGACAACCACGTGCCGACAAAATAGTACGTCAGTAAATACATAAATTATACAAACTAGGATACTGGATCGAGGCGACGTCCAGTAGAATCGACAATCCCGGGCCCGTTTCTGGTTCCATTCACAATCCGGTCAGTTTTTCTTTCAGCTCCGGAGAGTATAGAGCATCTTGTGTTAAACCTGTTACTGCCGAGAGTTGAAAAGGTGAATAGGATCCAACTGCAAGAGACATAGATCCTCATGAGCCCCCGCAGTTGCGGGGGCTCATAAGGAACAATTCCTCTTGTGCTGATTCGCTTCATGTCCAAATTCGAGTTCCTTGGATTGATGGGACTGTTTCGTGTTGAATTTGCCGCGCTTTCAAGACATAATTTTGCGTCCACTGGCAGTGAAAGAGTTATAATCTGCGTCGGTCTAGTGAAAGTGTGTAGGTCCACAACAGTGAAGAGGTCAATGTTTTGCCACAGGATGTTTCAAATTATCCTTTGAAGAGGGAGGGAGGGGGGGGGGGTATATATTGATGCGTGATTGTCGCTTCGGCCAGCAGAAGAATGTTGACTTTGTGCACATCTACATCCAGTCAGTGCTCACACAGCCTGTTCTGCCTCTACCCCCCCTAACCCACCCCTCACCCCCTCCACCCCTTCCCCCTACCCCCTACCCCCACCCCCTCCCCCTCCCCCTCCCCCCCCCCTCTCTTGGAATTTTCGGCGGCTGAAAAAAGTCGTCGTCTCTTTCATCCCATCATGAAAAGTGAACGCCATTCGTGATTCGTGAATCGCAAAATAAATGCAGTGTCGTGAATCCACTGAAAGACATTTTTGCTGATGCAATCACGTGGTCACACCGCGAGTTACATATAATTATATAAAGTAAAGCGGAATGGGTGAGTACATAATAATTGTATTAATTCCGCTCGGATACTACACAGTCTGAAGACGTAAACAGAATCGATCTCAATGAACAAGAGGCACACATTCTCATAACGCCCTGCGCCAGCAGGGGCTTATGAGAATCTGTGCCACTTATGAGAATCTGTGCGGGCGACTGCGTGCCTGTTTTGCTCCTGCCCGCTACTCTCTCGATTCCTTGAAAGTAGTTATGGCTGCCTCAGTCCATGGATACAAACGGGGCCGGTCTTTGTCCACAAGAATCGCAAATTCTCACGAGCGCCGGTGGCAGCATGGACTACTGAGACTCTGGGTGCCTATTGCATATGACTTGGAGGCGGCATGGCTTCCGTTCTTTAGTCTCTCGATCGCGTCCTTCAGTGAAAAGCAGTTCTTAACGTTTCAGTCTGCGCATACAAATGAAGCAGAGTTTTGTCAACAAGAGACATAAATTCCCAGTCTCATGAGAATCTGTGCCTCTTGCAGATGGGCCGGATAAGATCTCTCTATTGCTTTTGCACTTTAGCTAACCCTTCCTGGGAAAGTAGGGTGAGGGATTAACCCATTAAATCCTGAGTGTGCTTTTTAAAAAGTCATATTGTCCTGTGACGGCTAAATAACAAATTAAGAGATAGATGAAACATTTTAGTTCAAGGGTGGTGCCAGAATAGCGTGGCGCCGCAGGCGCCAAGCTATTCTGGCACTACCCTTGAAATATCATTGTCAAATTAATTTCAAGCAGTAGTGTATCAGGGTGAAAATTATTAAGGAGCTGCGTAGGAAGCAATGTTTGTTTTTTAGCGCAGTACATCATATATTTGGTCACCCCTATACTAGAAGGTAAAGCGTTCGGAATAGAGACGAACTCGCGTGTACTTTAACTCCTGTCCAAAAAATAGAAGGACTTGGTTTGGAAGTACTAGTGTATATATGTCAAAAGGTTGTTGGCCTACAGTTCCCTTACATGCGCCTATAATAGCATTCCGCGGTTGCTAGACCGATGATCGGAATATAGAGACCGTTAAAAGCAGAGAGCTTTTTCTTTAGGGATACGGCACTTGACAAAAAGTCCCGGGCAAGCCAGGAATTAAACTTCTGGAGCGAATTTTTTGTTAGACTTAGGCCAGTTCACTTTAAATCGAGCTGCTTTCTATCTCCTTCACTCTCTCTCTCGCCCCCCTCCCCCCCCCTTCTTCACCCTCTCCCTTTCTTCCCCCTCCCCCCCCCCTCCATCTTTTTCACACATGCACCAGCACACCCACACACCCACGCAACCGAACACACATCTACACACACAGACGCACGCACGCATCCACGCACACACGCACCCACGCACGCACGCACGCATGCACGCACGCGCGCACACACACACACACCACTTTCTCAACCCCGCCAACCTCAAACAAGATGGGATGAACCATATCCCACAAAGTCCCTTCTATATGCAAGCTGCCCTTGCTGTCAAGGGTCTCTACCTTTCGTCTTTGACCTAATTCTGATGTTGAAATATCTCCTTTTGAAAAAGCCTAGCAGATCTGACAATGCGCCACAGTGAATTCTAAAAGATGCGCAGTGCATACGCGTCATTGGCTTGTCAAACGTCATTTATCATGGTGTAATTTTGGTTTTAAAGTATTTTTATATTTAGCGTGATATGAGTTTCACTTTTGCTTCAAGACTTGAGAAAATGGTGACAACACTAGAATTTCACAGTACGATTTAGTCTTGCTATATAATTTGTATGAAGTCAGGTTGACTTTATCTAGCTACATGATACACTAAGTACACCTGCATGTTCTTCTGAAAGCGCGTCGATGTGTGTGTGTGTGTGTGTGTGTGTGTGTGTGTGTGTGTGTGTGTGTGTGTGTGTGTGTGTGTGTGTGTGTGTGTGTGTCTGTGCGTGCGTGAGCGCGTGCTCCAAACATCTCCAAGAGGCAGAGATGCTCATGCGCCCTCCGGGCGCATGAGGATCTATGCCTCTTGGAGATGCGCGCATGTGTATGTGTGTGTGTGTGTGTGTGTGTGTGTGTGTGTGTGAGAGAGAGAGAGAGAGAGAGAGAGAGAGAGAGAGAGAGAGAGAGAGAGAGAGAGAGAGAGAGAGAGAGAACAAATTACGTCATATTTAGAGTATTGCGTCAATGTCTGCGTGGTGAGGGAGTTGCTTCTTTTACATCACCGCCACCTGTCTGACTTTCTTCAGAAGTCAAGGTTTTATACTGTTTTTTTTTTTCTTTTTCTGAAACAATTATTTTTTACTGAAGAAAATGAAAAGATACAAAGCTGGATAACGAACTCATCCAATGTCTTTCTCCAAACTAGCTATATCCAAAATTTCAAATAAATATGACAAAAATTACGGAATCTAATCTGAGTCAACCAACTTTCTATAAACTTTCTTTTATGTCTTCAATGAGACATCCCGTTACAAAATGCTCGGAGGCTCTCTTAGCCCCCCCCCCCCCCCCCCCCCACTTCCCTCCTCCACCCCCCCCCCCCCCTTTTTGGAGAAAATATTTCGGCAAGTCAGTTTTAAGCTTGTGCATACAGCAATATAGGAGATTCTCGTGTTTACATACATACGCACACACGGCGCTTCGCGCCAAATGTATGTTCAGCAGCGTAATTTTTATCTTGTTACTTTAGTTGTCAGAGGATTAGGCCTGCCCGTCTTTGACATCATGGACATGCTATTAAATTCGCCCCACCGCGACCCGTTCTAAAAAAAAGTCTCTTCTATAAATAGAAGCGACTTAAAAAGGACTAACCCTTTGGCTGTCGGTAGCGCTTTCTGTCGATGTCATTCCTGCAGGATGTCAGGGTGTTCTTATTCATGCAGGATGTCAGGGTGTTCTTATTCCTGCAGAAACCACCTCGACAAAAAGCGCTACCGACAACCAAGGAGTAGCAGACTTTTGTCCTAGTATAAAGTGAAAATCAATGTCTGTGGTGACGAAGACAAAACGCCGATAGTGGCCCTTCTAGAGGAAAATACGGGGGGAAAGAAGCTGTTAGAAAATTTAATTGAATTCTTGGTGACGCCGGGTTGGAGGAGATCTGACAAGAATGAGCGCTGATTTCTAGACCCCTCTTATACCGTCGCACACTTAACCCTTGACAGCACACTCTCTTTGAGAAAGAGCCAGAACTGCTTATTGTCAGTAAGCGCCACAGGTACACATGTGCCCCAGTGACAGAATGGGCTCATATAATTCTGTGCCGCTTGCTGATGGTTGAGGACTGTTTAGAGGTAGAGAAGGTCAAAGTTTCGGAGTAATCAATGTGCCAGAGAACACACACACACACACACACACACACACACACACACACACACACACACACACACACACGCAAGCACAACACACACACACACACACACACACACACACACACACACACACACACACACACACACACACACACGGCGTAATAAAATGAGACCAGACCAGACCAGACTAGTTGAGATGAGATGAGATAAGGTGAAATGAGATGAGATGAGATAAGATGATGAGATAAGATGATATGATATGACATGATATGATATGAGATGAGATGAGATGAGATGAGATGAGATGAGATGAGATGAGATGAGATGAGATGAGATGAGATGAGCAAGATAAGACAAAAGAAGACTTTACTTTCCAAGGCAAATTTGTCTTTACGCCAAATGCCTCTCACGCCAGATCACGAAAGTCAGTCAGTGGCTCCTAGACTACCAGGGTCGATATGGCGTGTGAGTGGTTTTCACGCGATACCCACCTCTCGCAAAACTGCTTGACCAAAAGTGACCTCCCGGCAATCTGATGTACGTCAAAATGACTCCTAGCCAGTCGATCTGGCGTGGGGCTCCATATATATGTCTTGCGCGTTACTCTGCAGTCTTAACCCCTTCATTGTCACTGGTCGCAGATTGCGTTTCCCAATTCTCTTTGTTTCTTTCAACTCCAAATACCCTAGCCGACCAACCGAACATCAGTTTAAAGTGGCGTCAACAAGACGCATAAATCCTCATGACCCCCCCCCCCCTCCCTCCTCATGGGGAGAAGGGGGGCTCATGAGGATGTATGTCTCTTGCAGTTCGTTCATGTTCACTTTTCTCCGCTTTTTTCAGAGTTTAGATCGAAATCTCTGAAAGCGGGTGTGCGTGAGGACTTTGGCGTGTGCGGGAGGGCAGGAATGTTTGAAGTAGAGGAGGTCCCGAAATGCTGATTCACCAGTATTAACCCTTTTCATCCTGATACACTACTGCTTGAAATAAATTTGATTATGAGGCGCCAAGGTATTCTAGCACGAACCAGGAACTAAAATAGTTGGTCTATCTCCTAATCTGTTATGTAGCCTTCATAGGACTATAAGCTTTTTTTCGACAAAAAATCAGTCTCAGGATGTAACTGGCGAAGCCCGTCATTGCGAGCTTTCGCACATTGTGTGTCTGACATATTTGTCAATTCAACGCCAAAGGGCTTCAGCCATCCAAGAAGCTTGGCCGCAAGTAAAGTGGTTTCAGCAAGAAACATAGATCCTCTCGTAGGATCTATGTCTCCTGCAGTTTGCCCTTTTCTCGACAGTAAAGTGGTAGGCTGCGTGAATCTGTGTTTGGAAACTAAAAAAACAAACAATAGAGAGAATGTAATTGGGTTAGGAGGACCTCGTTAATGCATTAGGATCTGAGCTCGAAAAAAAAAAAAGAGAAGATTTTAAAGAAAAGTGAAGGAAATGGGAGGTATTTGGGTTTTTTTTCCGCCTTGGACTCAGAAGCGAAATGGTCTAAACAAAGTTCACGCACGAAAATGACTTCAGCCATTTTTATTCTCTTTCTCCGGCGGTAAAATTAAACTGGGACTGATGACGTCAAGGCTTTCCTGTAAAAAAAATCTGATCCTTCTTCGATTCAGACAACTTTGATTTGTACCTCTGCCCCCCCCCCCCCACCCCCTACCCCCATCTTCCCTCATAATAATAATAATAATAATAATACATAGTTTTTATATAGCGCCCTTCCCCACGAACAGCAAGCTCGGAGCGCTTTACAGCACATAATAAAAAAATAAAAATAAAAAATAAAAATTAAAAAGGAGAAAAAAAATTAGAACGCACTCACTCTTTAAATAAACATCTGCTCGCACCATGTAGGCGCATTCCTAACACGAAACACACGCAAACACACACACACACACACACACACACACACACACACACACACACACACACACACACACACACACACACACACACACACACACACACACACACACACACGCACGCACGCACGCACGCACGCACGCACGCGCGCGCGCACACACACACACACACACACACAGCCTATCTACATGGGGAAACAACCAACATTTCGAGGCAGCACATCCAGACTAAGCTAATCTTGATATGCTACCTGGAATCAGTTTCAGTCCACTTAATCAAATTTCAAATACAAACGATTTTGAATTTCCAAAAACTACAGTAGCTCGCTTGAGCTTGCCCTTAGCACCACGTGAATGTTCTGTGTTTATGTACAGTGTGTGAGTGAATGCGCGTGATTCACGTGAGCGTGCTTGTTGGGTTCAGTTCGCGGCGGCGCTTTGAGCCGATTTTCAATTGGGATAAAGCGCCTATTTAATGCGCTTATTATTATTATTATTATTATTAAAAGATGGGTCTTCAGATTTGTTTTGGTCTTCATCCCACCCCAACTCACCTCCCTCCACCCACCCACCCATAAACATCCTTAGCCGAGCAAGCATGGTCAGCCGGGCTCTTAACTATATCCCGTTGTCATTATCATTTTTTTACCGGACCGCGTAGGTACTTCCTGTTGTTTACGGAAAGGTCGTGAATTAAATCAAGGACGAATTTCGCGTCTTGAAAACAGTGACAGAGGAAAGAGAGAGAGACAATAATCCGAGAACAGCTAGTCTGTGTATCATTAATAATTTCACTTTTACACACAAATGCAAGACTCGCTTTAGATTTGTGTGCGGGACGCAGATTGTCTTTTTGAAATGTAATTGTCAATTTGTTGTCAAAGAACGTAGCCGTCCAACTAACGGAATGCAGAGTGGTTTCAGCAAGAGATATAGATCCTCATGAGCCCCCGCATTTTGCGCGGGCTCATGAGGATCTATACCCCTTGCATATAGTTGCTGTTCAAGGGATTAACACAGGCAGAAGTCACGAGAGGCGGCTCTACATGAGAGGTTAGTGAGGTTTCGTTTGACGCGAACGACTACAGACAACGAACAAGAGCGAAAACACGGTTGATAACCAGCTTGTTCCATAAGCATAGACAACATTCCAAACATCTCCAAGATGCATATTATTGATCCTCATGAGCTATCCGGGCTCATGAGGATCTGTGGCTCATGGAGACGTTTGGAGTGTTGTCTCTGCTTACGGTTGACTGACTATCCGCCGTTATGGCTTCCCTACACGGAGAAACGAAATGCACAAGAAACGAAACATTTTCATTGCATCGAAATGCCTTTTCCGCACACGCAGAAACGCGGTGAAAATTCATTTCGCCTGGTACAGGGGAAGTAACTGTTCACTGACACATGCTCTGGTCTGTATCGGTGGATATCGGGTCATATTTCCGACTACTGACGCTTAAAAACTAAACATATAAGACATGTGTGCCTTCACTTACACAATTAAAGTGAATTGCCGACCATATCGAATAAACGTAAGCGCTTTTGAATGCGTAAACAAGGCTGGTTCAAGTGAATCGAGGATGCCGCCGTCTCGAAGCGATAGCCGCCATCTTGTAGGCGGCTTCGAAGAGCAGCCGATGAAAGTGGGGTTCAGAAAACTGATCTAAAATCATATTTTGGTGGTACTTTAGTGATGATACTTGATAGATTCCATTTCGAAATGATTTATCCGCTTAAATCGTACAGAATCGTGCGTCACATCACGCAATTCTAGCCATAATAGACCTGACTCCACGGCATCGCTTTACCGTTGCAGTCCTCAGTGTTTGGGCTTGAATGACGTCAGATTGGGGTGTGACCGAGCGGACGGCGCTGATTGGGCGACGGGTAAAATGTTTCGGCGAAATGTTTCGCAAAATAGAGACAAGTTCTATTTCGTGAAATGTGTCGTTTCGCATTTCGCGAAACGGTGAAATGGAGAAATGTCTGAAATGCGGACATTTCGACGAAATGTTTCGTTTCGTTTCTCCGTCTGAGGAAGCCTTTACTTCGCTCTCGTTTGCTGTTGGGAGACGTTCTTAGCAAACGAAACCTCACTATTCACTCATTTGAGACGTGCCCAATACGGGAAACACGGCAAATGATTTAAGTCAGCGTTCGAGACATGCCGCATCATGTGGCCTATTATAAGTATATTTCTCCATAGCTGACCTCAAATTCCTACCTCGAAAGAGTATACCCAGTGCGCAAAAGGCCATCGGGCCGACGTCGGCCGCCGCTGGCCCGCGCACGGCCGTGCGCGGGCTAACGGCGGTTGACGTCGGTCCTACGGCATTTGAGCACTGGGATATAAATTTTGCTGGTGGTGCGGTAGCTGGCCAAGAAATTTCCTCAGACAAAAAAAAAAAAAAAAAAAAAAAAAAAAAAAAAAAAAAAAAAAGAAAACAGATATTCTTACCTTGTATTATCATGATCCATCTATTTTCTACAGTTTGACATAGAACCGAACAGAACCGACTGATTTTTTTCAGAGAAGCAGCTGCCCTGTTTCAAATGCGGACTGAAAAGTCACAGCCTTGAAAATATGTGAAAGACACAGATGTCAATAAGCTGATCGTCGCCAGAAAGACTGACTGGGCCTGACAACATGAGAATCTGTGCCGCTTAGAGATGCAGGCCGTTTTGTGAAGGAATGCAAAGATGAATGACAAGTTCCAGACGGAAACGTCATAAGATATAATTATTTCTTCATTTCAAAAACCATCTCGAAGTCATTACCAACATTTTCGCGGCAGCACGTATAGTAATCATACAGACTGACTCTTCGAGTGTTCTTGAAATGAAAACTAGCGAAAGACTACTTTCTTCGGGCGACTTTCGCCGTTTGAGGGTGGTGCAAGTCGTAAATGAAGCCGATCCATATTGCAAGAGGCAAAGATTTTCATGACCCCTGCGACTGCAGGGTCATGAAAGTCTATGCCTCTTGCAGACGGAAGGACCTGGCTGCAAATTTTGGGCCAACAACGAAGGCATGAACTGAGCTTGTTAACGCATATCATACTGAAGCTAAAAGCTTCAAATTTGTACACTGCCATATGCAAGCTACATTATATACTTACAGATAAGGATATAGACCAATGGCTTTAGTTCAAGGGTAGTGCCAGAATAGCTTGGCGCCTAGAGGCGCCAAGCTATTCTGGCACCACCCTTAAACTATTTTAGTCAAACTTAATTCACACACTGGTGTATTCCGAATGATAAGGGTTAAACAAGGAATAAACGGCATCGGGTCTGACACTGATATGTGAAAAAGAATAAGATGTATAGCTGGGGAAAATTGCATTGCCAACAACTCGTTACCTGGTTGTTTTTGTCATTCAGTTTTACATCGGTGTTTTTACAAACAGCAGCATAAATTATATAAAAATGAGCTCATCTTCGTTCAGTCTGCTTGATTTAAGATGACACTGTATGTCGAAATTCGCACTGGGAAAAGGGGGGTCGTTTATGACAGTTTTACTGTGTCCTTGGACCGATGTCAACCGCCATCCTGCACCCCAAATTAACCCGTTCAAGCGCATTCCGTCATCATCCCGCCCCCACCTCAATTCCACCTGCTCCGAAGTATATTATTGTGTCTTTGGTATTTTTTTTTTAAAGTCCCTTCTATTTATAGAAGGTACTTTTTAGGGCGGGTCGCGATGGGGCGAATTTAATAGCATGTCCATGATGCCAAAGGCGGGCAGGCTAAACCTCTAACAATTGAAGTAACAAGATAACAATTACGTCATGTCTAGTTACGCTAACCTCGCTGCTGAACGTACATTTGGCGCGAAGTATGTATGTATGTATGTTTGTATGTATGCATGTATGAGCGTATGTATGTATGTGTGTGCGTATGTATGTAAACAAGAGAATCTCCGATATTTCTGTACACACAAGCTTGAAACTTGGCGAAATACTTTCTTAAGTGGGTGGCTAAGAGAGCCTCCGAGCATATAGCTAGTTTGGAGAAAGATATTTATTAAATGAATTTGTTAGCCAGCTTTGTGTCTTTTCAACTTTTTTAGTAAAAATTAATTATTTTTCAGAAAAAAATAAAAGCACTAAAATCCTTACTTCTAGACAAAGTCAGACAGTGGCGGTGACGTAAAAGAGGCAACTCCGTCACCACGCAGATACTGACATAATACTCTAAATATGACGTCATTCTCTCTCGCACGCACGTCTCTCTCTCTCTCTCTCTCTCTCTCTCTCTCTCTCTCTCTCTCTCTCTCTCTCTCTCTCTCTCTCTCTCTCTCTCTCTCTCTCTCTCTCAAACATGCGCGCATCTCTAGGAGAAATAGATCCTCATGCGCCTGGAGCGCGCATGAGGATCTATGCCTCTTGGAGATGTTCTGAGCGTGCGCGCACTAACACGCACACACACATCGACGCCCTTTCAGAAGAGAATGCAGGTGACCCGTGTACTTAGTATATCATGTAGCTAGGTAAAGTCAGCCTGATTTCACGCAAATTATAGCAAGACTGAAATTGCACGGTGAAGTTCTAGTTTTGTCACCATTTTCTCAAGCCTATGAAGCGAAAGTGAAACTCATATCATGTAAAAATATAAAATTACATAAAAACTAAAACTTACGTCATGACAAATGACGTTTGACAAATCAATGACGCGTATGTCCGACGCCCCTTATAGAACTCACTGACCCATTAGCAGTCTGCGAGTCTTTTTGAATAGGAGATAATTCAACATCAGAATCAGATTCAGATCAAAGACAAAAGGTAGAGACCATTGGCAGCTCTCATAAAGAAGGGACTTTGTGGGTTATGGTTCATCCCATCTTGTTTTTACTTCTTTTTCTAAAATTGCTGTCTGTTTTGGGAATCAGAAATGACGCAGTCATCACGAATCCATACAGACAAATACGACTTTCAAAAAAGAAAGCAAGACGTGAACTGAAAATGGGACACGCAGTGACTATGGTCGTGCGGTCAGAAGAAGAAAAAAGAAAATTAAAAAAAAAAAAAAATCACCGCTCGAGAATTTCGGTGAGAAAAAAATATGGATACTCATGACTTTTTTTACTTGCTTAACCCCTTCACTTCCAGGGCAAGGCGAACACTACCCAGCTTCAAAAGACAAACCCTCATGAGCCCCCGCAGTCACGCGGGCGCTAATGAGGATTTATGTCTCTTGTTAGTCCTGTGTTGTTTACACCTATTTTTGTCCCAAGTTATTAATTTTTGGTCCAAGTTACATGTGTGTTCTTCACTCAGCGCTTATGTTGGTCAGCGTGCAGTAGTTTCAGTCGCAAAATTCGGGATCAATGGCAGAGAAGGGCCGGGTTAACAGTGAGGCATCTACGTTTATTATTGTCACACACACACACATGTTCACGTGTAATTCACAGCCGGCGCAGGATGTGTACTGACCACGGCAGCTAAAACGGTTGGGCACTTCTCGGTGTGGAATCGGTCACAATGAATCATATCCTGCGATCAACACCTGCTCCTGGTCTGCTACCCCGGCGCAGGTGCTGGTCGCAAGATAACATCCGTTTCCAGCGGCTATTCTACGTTCTTAATAGTACAGTCGCCGGACAAATCTCGGCACACATTTTTTTTTTTCTGGCCCGTTATGTCCCATTTCAACGTAGGCGTTAAATGATTGATCCCGAAGTATAACTTCGGTTTAGCCGCAAAGCACTCGGCGCTATATGCTTTCTCGCTGACAGCTAGGATTCAATGGACTCCTAGTCATCAGAAATGTGAACGCGTTTATGTAGGCCAGCCGACGGTTTAACTCATTCTACCCCAGACACACCACAGCAAGATAAGGATCGACCATGATAGCTCAAGGGTGATGTCAGAATAGCTTGGCGCCTATGGGCGCCAAGCTATTCTGGCATCACCCTTGAACTATCATGGTCGATAGTCCTGCATTGCAGTGCAGTCTTCAGAGAACAACGGCAAAATTTGGGGATTTCGGTGTTGGGGTAGAATGAGTTAAAGGGAAACTAGAAATCCTGTAATCATTCTTAGTCTCCAAACCCTTTAAAATCGTCTGTCGTTTATGCGGAAGTCAGAAGACACGTAAGGTATAAGCTCAGTTTGAAATTCATGATCTGATATTGGGTTTCTTTCAGGGCTGGCAGTATCCAACACTTATTTAACCCTGCCACTGCCAGAGAATCAGATTGATAGGCGAACGCCATGCAGATACAAGATACATAAACCCTCATGAGCCCCCGCATTCGCGGGGGCTCATGAGGGTTTATGTCTCTTGTCATGTCCTGTGTTCTTTGTGCCTGATTTTGTCCCCGTGCACTTATACATAGAGCATGCCTTCTTCACGCGCACATCGGTCAGTGTGTGTAACCCTTTCTGACGCGCAATTCGTGATCGCTAGCAGCTAATGTGTAAAAATGGTTTGCCTTAGGTTTTTGTCTGACTATAACGCGCGTGCGGTGAGGATAAGCCGATGATAAATACATTTTCTGATCATTCCTTAATTTTCCATCTGTGTGTCCCCTACCTTGCCCACCACACAGTAGTAAGATATAGTCACTCTTGCGTCGCTGTCTGGTTCTCAGTGGTATTGACGTCACAGAACTGTGTCACCTCAATCGAGACGTGTCGCACACGGATACTGGAGCGGCCAAAAGCCAACAGCAAGAGGCCCTGCGGATTCACAGTGGTGTAGCAAGAGGCATAGATCCTCATGAGCCCCCGCAACCGCGGGGGCTCATGAGGATCTATACCGACTTGCAGTTGCGTGGTGTTGAGAATTTCTTGGCACTGAACGGGTTGACCTAAAAGACATGGATCCATCATGATAGTTCAAGGGTGGTGCGAGGATAGCACAGTGTGCAAGATGACATCGGGCCGACATCGGCCGCAGTCAGCCCTTGTGCGTACTGAGAGTCTGTCTATCGCTGACTGTGGAAGCTATTCATCTATAGATACAAGAAACGCCAGCCCCGTGAAGGCAAAAGACAGAAAGTCCGTTTTTTGTAAAAAGCAAGATTTTCATTGTAGCACAAGGAAAATATCTCTTTTTACAAAAGGACATACCCCCCTTTGCCTTCACAGGGCTGTCGAAGATGCTCCAAGTTAGGTTCCGGTATTAAGGAAAAGGATGACATACTTAAAATTGCAAAAGGACACGTTAATTAACTCCGTAGCCTAAATCATCCACCTACACGCGTGGCATCCCAGAGGACAAAAGACTTGCGGGCCACATGTGTTTGTAAATATTATGTTTTGCAGTTAACAATGTAGATAATTTTTGAGGTGAGGAATAAAGCGGTATAAATCATTGCTGTGAGTCAACGTCAGACTCCTTTTTTTGTTGGCAAGCTCTAGCTTTTCCTCGAGTTTCGACTGAACAAAGTTTGCAGACGAAACTTACCCTCAAAGTACTGTGACACAATTTGAGAGGGCAAAGTCCATCATTGTCCCATAAGATAATCGCTCTCATTAGTTTTAAGTTTATTTATTTATTTATTTATTTACTTTTACCTCTGTGGACTGTATGCAGTGTAGTCACATTCACAAAAGTGAACTCTTCCCATGTGCAAAAGATACAAAACCTCGTGAGCGCCCGCAAGTGTGTGGGCTCATGAGGTTTTATCCCTCTTGCTGGCTTTGTTTTGCATCTGTGTTCCTTGGTGTGACGACTAGGGAGGGACAGACGAGAATGGAAGATAGAATAGAAGTAGAACCCCCAAATGTCCCGACTAAAGAGATAGACGAGAATGAAGGTTGGGAGTAGAAGAGAAGGAAGAGATAGATAAAGGACCCTGGCGTCTTGCCTCGAGACAGGTTACAGCTCAGCACAAGCAACACAACACATTTACTTTACACGTACACTCGATCTTTATTACTATTTCACTAACTATTCCCCCTTTCCTTCCTTCCCACACTTCCCACCGACACTTCCCCTCCCTGCCCCCTACTCCCCTCCCCCTCCCGAAAAAAAAGAAAGAAAAGGAAAACAAAAGGAAAAAACTAAACCAAGGTTAATACTACTTCCACAGCATCAGCATTGCATCGAGTGGTGGAAACAAACACTCCCCCACGCTACGCAGCACTGTTGCTCCACGATAACAATAAAAGTCAGGTTACAGCCCTCCGAACTGACGGCTGAAAAACGTTATTTACAATATACTATCCATATACAAGAATCATGTAACTACACCAAGGCAGAGTGAGTGACGGAAAGCTGAATAAGAATGGGACCACCGTGGTAAGTCGACGAACGCCTGTGGATCCCTCCCGCCCGGCTTCCTTAACGGTCGTACAGCTTCGCGGGTCTTCTCTCTCCCTCTCTCTGTCTCTCTCTCTCTCCGTTTCCCTGGCGCGAGGTCCGGTTGCGATGGCGACACGGCAGCTTCGGCAGTACAGATGACCGCGCCCCTTCCACGCCGACACTCAGTCCAGCGAGGCGTACTTACTTACTTACGCCTGTCACCCCTACCCGGTATAGGCCGTCGCGAGAGACTCCAGCAACCCTGTCTGGCTCCTCGATCACTCCAGTGGTCCCAGTCTCTGAGTCGCTGGGTCTCGACGCCAGGATTCTCGCCTACCTCCCTCCCTGGGTCCATGAAAATGCCTAGAACGAAGCGGCTTCCAGACTGACCGACCATCCCATCTCTTCGCCATTCATTCTCTGCGTATCTGCCTGTCTCCCAAGTCTGACGTGCTGATCTCTGGCCAGTGATTCAAATCTCTAGCACTGTCATGAGGTCGTACATGTGACGGGTTTGCAATCTCCAGTCTCGCGAGGCGGTGGTCTATGCCGTCGGCCTCCAACGGTCCGACCCGAACGCAAATGCAAACAAAGCGAAGCTCCTCGCGACCCGCACAACCGCGACACCGTAGCACAATACCCAGTCTCCGCCTCCAACGACCACGGGACTGGACCGGCGCTGTGTCGCTGACTCTCACAACGGTCACTGAGTCACTGACTACCAACAGTCAGCTGGGCAAGACAACCTGGTCTAACCGAGTACAGCTGCGAACTAAACTATTATTCCCTTGCCGCTACCGACAAGGTAAACAGTCTGCAGTGAACACACTACCGTATTCACTAGCGCGCCCCGCACGTGCAAAACAAGGAACACTAACCCGTCTCGACCCACGTGAAAACAACTCACTATTCCTACACTGACCGGTGCTTCGGTAACTTTTGACTACCACTGTCAAAACAGTCACTAACCGCGACACTTGGACGTCAGAGAGTGTTGGGCGTTAGGCTTTGCACCTTATATTTATTATTAACTGTCGGGGCAAGGCGAACGCTACCCAGCTGCAAGAGACACAAACCCGCAATGAGCCCCCGCAGTCGCCGGCACTGTTCACGTCTCATGCCTCTTCAATGTCATTCCTATGTGCTTTTATCTATTTTTAATTCCATTAACATCTGTTTCTTTACGCGAATGTCGGTCAGCGTGCAGTGGTTTCAGACGAGAAATCACCGTCAGCGAAGGTGTTAAAGGTCCTGGTTCAGCAATTAGTCAGTAGAGGACAGCGAAAAAAAAATTCGAAGTCCCTACCTGATACACAAAGTGCAACCCTAACAGAGCCTCGTCAGATGGGATCCCCGAACACTCACGTTACTATAGCTGATGTAGAGTGTCAGACGTCCTTGACGGCTGTCACAGTTCACGCAAACAGGTATACGCCACTCAGCTGCTAAAGGTCACTTCCAGTTGCATCTGTCCGTACACGGTAACATCCACAATTCTCGTGCAACAACGACGAAAGTATCCAACTTTCAGTTGACTTCTGTACCGGGAAACACCGAGCGACTGAGTGACGTCCACAACGTCCAAAAACGGCGCAGGGAATGATGACGGTACGTCAAACATGCTATAGCGTGGTCTTCTCATTTCGTATGTCCTCGCATTTATCCAAAACAATGTTTCCTCGAAAGCGTTTGCAAACAACAAGTCCCTTATGGTAGTCACCATTTTTACCAAGGGAAGCTACTAGATAATGTTGTTGTAGGGGACAGCACTCCCGTGCTAAGCAACGCGGAAATGCCCACCTCAAAACGATTTTATTTTTCACAAAAGCCTGGGAGATCATTTACAGGCGATCATGCAACGATGTGATGTGCATGGATGACTCTGCGACAATATGAAATGAATGAAAACGGTCCATAAATATGCCCCATAAATCCATGGCCAGCAAGAGACATACATTCTCATGAGCCCCTGCAGATGCAGGGGCTCATGAGAATTTATGCCTGTTGCATTTGGAACAGGCTGGCTGAAGGCCTGTTCTGTCTGAACCAAACAGCTGAAATTCAGCTCTCCGGGATTTTGAAAAGCTGAATCAGTTTCTAGGACTGAAGACTGTCCCCCATCTATGTGATTGTGCCTGTTCGTGTGTGTTACACGGACATAAAATTTGATTACATAATAAGAATCTAAGCACTAGGAAATATTTGCTTTGTCGATTACTTCTCATCTTGTTTTTTTTTTTTGTTGTTGTTGGTTTGATGTTTTTTTTTTTTTTGTATCACAAAAGATAATTACTGTCTGCAAACTTGCTGAGTTCAGTGATAATATTTTCTCCCCAGACCAACAGCTGTTTATGCACATGCAATGCACCCTGCCCAATGCGTACCTCATGCAAGTGCCTGACAGCAACCAACCATACACCAACTGCAAGCTAAAGGGTGCACAAACAAACGAGAGGCAAGTTTCAAAATAATTAGATACAGGGTTGCAACAAATGGGTCCAGCCTTCGCCATACCAATAATCTATACCTTTTTTTTTTTTTAAAAAGACCATATAATTATTCTTTATGCCCCAGATCCAAAATACTTAAATGTTATCTAATTTTCCCATTTTGGGGGGTTGGGCGAACTCTCCCCCCCCCCCCACCCCCCATGACTGATTATAGGAGGCAGATGAAAGCAAGCTGGCATCATGCACCCTTTTGGCTGGAGCATTAGGCTTCTTTCATCTCATGCTATGGTTATGAGATACAAAATAAATGTTAGGAAACAGATATATGTAATTGGTATTCTAACCACAATATATTTGATTCATAGTTTATCTATGTTTGCACTGACAGAAAACCATGTGGGATTTGTTTTTGATCACTTCATATAGCAATGTTCTCTATCAGAAAACTGAAATGACTCAACCCGCAAAAATAAATATCAAGGAAATATATCAGTTCACAACAGCAAGAGATATATCTTACTTGATCTTTATTTTGTGACAAAAACATTGTTTTCAAATACACTTCAACATATGGGTTATTTGTTTATGTCTGTACTGAGTAAAACTGTCAAAAATGCCTTTCATTGTGAGGCTTCTCTTATGAGTTCACCAAAATTGTCAAGTACATCAATAAGTGTATACATAAATAAAAGCACAATGACCATGATGATATAGTAAAATACAGTTGATTTTTTAATGAAATGAGTACGTCCATTCTCAACAAGACCAAGTAGTTTATGTATCCTACAGTACCACATAGTCCAGACCAAAATGGTGACTGCAAAGCGTGTGTAATGCAGAGAAGAACTTAACGAAGAAAGAAAGACGCTTCGAAAAGACAGCTACAACACAATTTTAGTCATATTATCTAGTAAACAATTATGTTGTAACTGTCATTTCTAAGCGACTTTCTTTCTTCATAGGGTTCTTCTCTACAGAACAACATACATGTACACACTTTTACTTCCAGCACTATATATAACTGTAATGATACATGAGGCAAAAACACAAACAGAACAGAGGCAACCATTTTAATTATAAAGAAACAATTTCAGTGATGTCATTGAATCATATGCATGGTATATTTTGCTTATGATGCTGTCTTTCAAACTTGGTCTCTGTGTTTTGGTAAGTGGGGGTGAAATGAGGGGGGGGGGGGGGAGTATGGAGGGGTGGGGTGAGGTGGGGGGGCAGTTATGAAGTTGAGAAACAGTTTGTATCATGGTGACTGCTCAGTTTACATGTTGGCGCTGCTGCCAGTTCCAGCTGACAAAACACCAGTGCATCCGTGGTGTGTGAAAAGCAAGATTTTCACTGTATGGACACTGACAGTGTCACATTTCACTCGCATGGGTACACATGCAGGCATATTTTTTTTTATATGCTAAATTTTGCTATCCACCAAAATGCTAATATTGCCATGACTCCACAGCAGACAGACAGCCTTCATGGACAGGTCCAACCAGTGAAGAGACAAAAGACTGGCCAGTGTCAAACATGTCACCAAACTGCAGGGGCGTTAGCAGCAACGTTACAGAGAAACTTTGGAACAGAAAAATGCCTGATGCAAGTGCAGAGTGCCCCAATTTGCTCTCAGAAGGCAGCTGCAAGACAAGAAGCAAAGGTCAGTTAGTACATGTAAAGATATACTGCAAACACTGTTCTAGAGGAGTTTACTTGGCTACCAGGTATATGCCAGTATAATCTACTCATCATGAAAACAACCATAAATAGTTTGCACTGCTGCTTGGTAACATGATATTATATGAATATGTTTTCAGGCCAACATAGCCAAATTTTCCCTGGGGGAGACTAAAAGACGCACTCAACCGATGAGCAGCCCCTGGTGACCATATCGTATGTGGGAGTAGAGGTGACACCTCATCAGCGCATCACCAGTGAAGACAATCCGGCCTACTGTTTGTGTGGGAATTGTCTAATAATAATGGACAACAAGAACTACTGAATTTGATCAAGCTGATCGAGTTAACAGAAGAACCAACTTTTCTAAATATTTGTAAGAAGCAGAACAAAGTCAAATTTTGCAGCATCAAAATTTATAGCAGCACATTTGCAAATAAAAATCCCACATTATAATGGCATTCAAAAATTACCAACACTGCATACAGATTTTTTTCAGTTGTGGCATGAGAGCCATATGGGGCCTGGCAACAGAAAACACTGTCGCTCTTGTCAGGTGGCCATAATCAGATGGCGGTTTCCAAGCCCCAATCTAAACTACCTGAGGGCACTATCTGGTTGTGTATGTGTGTGCAACCAACCTCCAAGTCTTTGCTTCTGCTGAAAAACCACATCCACTCGTCGCTCACTCTATCATCTGTACTGCGTAGATACTGTAACAAACTGCAGAGCTTTCCATCAGTGAGGCATTGGGGATACACGGCCACAGAGCATTCCTTTATGAGAAAAAAAACAGAATGAAAAGAACATTTTCATTTACATTTAAAATTTACTTTCTGTCATGGGTGTGGAGATTGTTTACATCTGTTTGTACAAGTAGTTGGGACATGAATAAATGGACACATGCATGTAATATGATACTCCATATTGTGCACTTTGTACTCTCTACACAAGAAAGTATTAAAGTTGAATGTAAAAGAAAAGTGTTGGACATTCTTTGTTTTCAATACATTTGGACATTCTTCTTCATAAATCGCATACATGTCTGCTTTCTGCTTTCATTTTCCATCCTTGTCATAACTACATACTGTGAACAGTGCACACGAACAGGAATTCGGCACCCGACTTGCCATAACAAAAACTTAGTTTGCATGGTCAGTATCACAATCCTAAATAGTATATTTATACAAATACATGTACTGTAATGATACTGAAAATGACATGTACAATACTGCACTTGTAACAGAAATTGCACACGTGTGTAACATACTATAAGCATGCATATTTCTGTTCTGCTACCTGGTATGCCACAGAGTGCCTGTTGCTAGTCTTGGTATACTGCTTGCATTCTTGGTGGTTGAACTAAGTCAAGGATGGTAAGTATGTTGTGCATTGTGTAGCCTTCATAGCCAATTGAATTTTTTTTGGGCCATTTCAACCACATAGATACATCCCCTTGACTAACACTCAATGATGAGACTGAAACATATCTAAACTCTAAGTCAAAATAAGTGCGTAAATAAGACATGATACCTTGATTGTGCCTGGCAAGGAAGCTCGTAATGTGTGGTGATGCTTGATAACAGGCTTTATCCATTGTTTCAAGTGGTGTTTAGCCTTTGGCAGCAGCAAAGAAACTGAAAACAGATGGCCAATGAATAGATAAAGCAAAACCTCAAACTGACAAAAGCACAAAAGTGAAAATACACGAGCAGCAGTTTATACTGAGTAGGTTGTTTCGATGACAGAACAGCATCATGTGTTTTTGTTCTGCATACACTCAAGGATATATCCTCCATGTAAACACACAGCTCAACTCAACTTCATGCAATTTGCTTGCCTTTGTGCAACGCATCAAGGTAATGATCCAATAATATACAAATCTATTTGATACTGAAATAAAAGATACATGCATTACAGAGTGGCAAACTGACAGGTAGCTAGCACTAGCTGTTATGAAGACTTGGGAGAAAAAAACACCATGGCACCATGATAATTATGTTTACTGTCAACTTGTAAATATACTTACAGTGTGGAGGAAGCAGTCACATATGTAAATCATAACTTACAGTATTGTGACAGCAATATTTCCATGACACTATATGCTACTTTATGTGTGCTGTGATTGGACTTTTACAAGCAAAAATGATTTTGTGAAATCAAGAAGGTGTACCATACTTCAAAATCAAATGCCACCAAACTGATCATCATTACCTGAAAGTAGCAGGAGATTACAGTAGAACTCTGTCGGTGACAACTTATCGGACAGGTCTTGCTGTCTTCAGAAACTCGATGCCAGTCTGTGCATTCACCAGTTCCATGTCACCTGACCTTGTGGCAGCCCTGCTGTCCAGAACAAAAGCATAAACACAGTAATGGGGAAAATGAAAAAGAAATAAATACACATGTGTGCATGTGGCTTTCTAAAAATGGCTTAGTCACAAAATAGAAGCACATTTGAGTGTTATGATATGGAACAATATAACAATACATATATGATTTACAGTAAGACTCGCAATAGAATATTTTTATATACAAACATAATATTATATTAATTATAAGTTTTTGTCACTCATATTTCTCCTGTTCCTAAGCCTGTGGTTTCAGGAAAAGAAGAGTGCATGCTGAATATGAGAAATACATCATGTATCAGTGGCAACTAAGCCAACTTACAATAGACCACGCTGATTGCGAGTTTCATAATGAATTATGTACATACATGTATTGCTCTATTTCATCACACTGAAATGTGCTGTTTTTGTGAACAAATATGTTTTAGGTTGATCCTAGTTGTATATCGTATCCTTATCTATACCTGTTTATTATATTCTCATCCAGACAATTGCTGATGTTGTTTTTATACAGAGAGCAGCTGTACATTTGTTTTCATTCAGACATGCATCTGAACACTTTGTCTGTGTTCAGACAACTGCAGGCATATTTTGTTTTTTTTTATTCAGACAGCTGTATATTTAATTCTATTCAGACAGCTGTACATTTTGTTCTAAATATAAGCCAGCTGTACACTGTGTCCCAAGCCACACACACACACACATGTACACACACACACACACACACACACACACACACACACACACACACACACACACAAAGTTCACAATTTACCTTGCCATTGCCAATGCGATTATATGTTATGTCTTGTGATGGGATTGGGTGGTGTTCCATTACTGATGCACCTTCACTTTCACTTTGTACTAGCTTCACAAATGTATCCACAGAAATAACACACTGCTTGCTGCTCTGTGAGCTCATTTGGTGTGGCACTGAAAAATAATCAAATGACTGGTATTTGTATAGTTATGTAATACACACAAGGGTTTTGTACTAGAAAACGCTGTGGCGTTATGAAGATATTTACACAAAAACAACCGCCATCAACCCCCAAAACAAATCGCAACTAAGAGTGGAAACTTCTGAATTTACATCAAACCTGAGCTCAGAATATATCACATATTTCATTTATGTATATAACACAAATATGTGTAATAGCAAAGTGCCCAGAAAATATTACAATTATTTATAAAAGAGAGAAAATTTAAAGAACAGTTACAAGCTGTTATGCTGTAGTGACCGAGTAACTACGGAAGAGACGAACAGTGAGGCTAAGATTACCAATCTATTCTTCGTCTTGTTCATCGATGTATTCTGCCAACTTCTCAGCACTGTGGTCTGCAGTTATTTCCTCAGTCATCACTTCCTCCGAAATTATTGTCCTGTACGCCAGAACACACATAACATTACGATCGCTATAGGTCTACCTGTTGTTGACAAGGAAGTGGGCATTAGAGTGGTGTCCCCTGTAATATACATATTTACGAGTAGCTTCCCTTTGTAAACACGACGTCAACTACATTCGGCATGGGTGTTTGTTGTTGTTGGAAATATACTTGCCAACACAAGTAATATTTGTACAAGAAACGTGAAAAGACGACGCCATATCATGTTGGACTTACCGCCACCATTCGCTGGACCATTTTTGGACGTCGGCTCGGCCGTACCTCCCCAGTTGGCAAAAGTGAAAGTTGGATATTCTTCGTAGTTGCACGGGAATTGGATGTTACCATGCACGGACAGATGCAACTGGAAGTGACCTTAGGCAGCTGGGTGGTGTATACCTGTTTGCGTGAACTGTGACAGCCGTCAGGGACGTCTGACACTCTACAGCAGCTATAGTAACGTGCGTGTTCGGGGACCCCATCTAACGGGGCCCTGTCAGGGTTGCACTGACTTTCTGTGTCAGGTAGGGACTTTGACATTTTTTTTTCGCTGTCCTCTACACACTAATTGCTGAACCAGGACCTTTAAAGGGATAGCAGAATTATGGAAGAGAAGCCAGAGCATGTAATCTAATGGGAACTCAGAACAGGCACTGGATCAGCAGTTTTTCGTCTTCGTTGGGGGGGGGGGGGGGGGGGGGGAACAAAAAAAATAAAACAGGTCTCAGTCCCATTCATTATGTTTGGTCGGAGTTGAAAAACAAGATGCACACACACACACACACACACACACACACACACACACACACACACACACACACACACACACACACACAGACACACAGACACACACACAGACACACAGACACACACACACACACACACACACACACACGCACACACACACACACACACACACACACACACACACACACACACACACACACACACACACACACACACACACACACACGCATTCCCGCGGGCGATGATCAGGATGGAAAGAAGGGGTCCGCGCTAAATCGGCTTCCTGGATCTGGGTTGAACAAAGAGCGCAGACGTCACGCGGAAATTTATAAATGAACACCTCTATCGAAGGTCAGAGTAAATGAACTCTCTAAGTTCCAGTCAGTTATTTGAAAGGGTTCAGTCAAGTCCTTCCACCTGCAAGAGACGTAAGGGTCACACGAGCAGGGGCTCATGAGAATCAACGCCTCTTGCCTCCCGAGATCGGTTCTAGCCGGCGGCGGTTGGGGCAGTGTTTCTGCGATCGGCTTCGTTAAAGTCCACGCCAGCAGTCCCAAGAACACGGACACAAAGTGGCGTCAGCAAGAGGCATCGATCGTCATGAGCCCCCGCAATTGCGGGGGCTCATGAGGATCAATGCCTCTTGCAGTTGGATCGAGTCCGCTGCATCCATGTAGTGGACAAGTAAATGGTCTGATCTGAGTTGAAGCGCACTTTATTTGGCTAAATCCTAAACTCTAATTTCAACTCATTTATTTGAACTGAGAAGATCTTTACACAATGCACCACCCAGCTGCAGTTTCGAGTTTGACACGTGGAAGAGATGTAGATTCACATGAACCCCAAGACATGCTGCAGAGGCTTATGAGCATCTACACTTCTCGCTTGACTAGAACGACCCGCTTCCGTCAGAGCTTCTTTTTTTTATTTTTTAGGTGAGTCCCCGCCTGCAATGGTTTGAAAATTCTATCACTTTTAGGGGTTCATACAAGCCGATAAGGCTTCAGGGTTGAAGAGGCTACAGTTAGAAAAAGAGTGCGAGGCTGAGTAGAAGGAGAGGGGGTTGAGAAGGAGGATCTGATCGTTCTTTGAATGATTAGACATATTTGAACTGCGCGGGCCTGGAATGGTCTGTGAGTGTAAGTGGTGCGCGACCTTCCTTCTCTAAAGCAGAAGCAGTTTAGTCCACTATTTGATGGTGTCGACAGTGAAAAGCCGGAGCCACGTTATTAACCCCAAAATTTGACGCAGGAAGCTTGCAGACGTAATGTCTGGCAACGTGAAACCACAATAGCCGCAGCTGTCCTCATCTTCTTATTTCCCGCCCGGATTATTAAACGTAATTACACGGCAGCTCGAGGCTGAAGTCTTCATGAATTCCCAGTTCGCCTGTACCGATGTAAGCCGTGGACATGATCAGTCCGCCGCCGGTAAACGGCCCTTTTCTGCCGGCCGCCGGACTAGACGTGAATGATGCCGCTTACCCTTCGCTGACGGGACACAGCAACGAAAGCCCAACTACAAGTGGCATAGATCTTCATGAGCCCCCGCAATTGCGGGGGCTCATGAAGATCTATGCCTCTTGCTGACACCACTTTGCGTCCATGGCCTTTGGGACGGCTGGTGCTCTTTAATTTAACAAAGATTTCAGAAACACAATCTGGCAGGAAATGGCTAATGAGGTGCCTTTAAATAAAGGAATGACGCACGCCTCTGAATCCACAGCAGCTTTACCGCTGGTAATTCTGTCTGCCTGAGGCACGCGGATGTAAATGACGCCAGCCGGAGGCATAGAGGGATATATATTTTGTCTATGTCTAGGTAGATAGATTTTTGTCTCTTGCATTTGGGTGGTGTTCACATTTTCCCGGCAATCATCAGAAGGGGGGAGGGGGGCGGGGGGAAGCCGCTCACTGCGAGTGGTCGCAGATTGAGTTTATAAAAATCTTTGTTAACTCATTCAACTCCGACACGCCACAGCAAGACATGGATCGAGCGTGATAGTTCAAGGGTTGTGCCAGAATAGCTTGGCGCCAAGCTATTCTGGCACAACCCTTGAACTATCACGCTCGATACAGTCTTCAGGGGGCAACTACAACACTGATTTGCGGATTTCGGTCTTGGTGCGGAATGAGTTAATTCAGGTCCAAAAGAGCCCCCAGCCGTCGAAGGAACTTGACCACAAAGTGGTGTTAGCAAGATCCTCATGAAGATCTATGGCTCTTGCATTTGGATCGTGTTCTCGGCTTTCCTCGGCTAGTGAAGGGGTTAACACAGTGTGGGGATGGAGTTCATGTCGTTTTTATTCGAGTTATAAAAAAATTATTATCATTTTGAGTTCCTACCATGATGATGATGATGATGATGGAATAGATGATGATGATGGAATAGATGATGATGATGATGATGATGATGATGAAGGTGGTGCTGGTGGTGGTGGGGATGAAGATATTCAACGAAGAAAGAAACACGCTTATAAAAGACAGTTACAATTCAGTTGTAGTTACAACATAGTTGTGTTGTAACTGTCTTTTCTAAGCGTATTTCTTTCTTCGTTGGGTTATTCTCTGCATTTTACACGCTTGGCAGTTACCTTTCTGGTCTGGATGATGATGGTGATTTGCCCACTTGTAGAGCACGCTAGCACATCCACGTCATTCACATGATCGTAGAACTGTAGGGAGAAGAAATGAGAATAAGAAGAAGAAAAAAAATCTGTCTCGTGCATGTAGACGGGGATTCAGAGTAACTGCGTCAACATCCCGATTTCTCTTTCAAAGCCAGATTGCTCCCATTTAACCCTTATCATTCGGAATACACCAGTGTGTGAAATAAATTTGAATAAAATAGTTCAAGGGTAGTGCCTGAATAGCTTGGCGCCCCTAGGTGCCAAGCTATTCTGTCACCGCCTTAAACTAAAGCCATTTGTCTATATCCTTATCCGTAAGTACTATAATGTAGCTTGCATGTGGCAGTGTACAAATTTGAAGCTTTTAACCTTAGTATTATATGGGTTAACGTATTCGGATACACAGCTTCTCGACGCGTATCCGCACTCGGTAACGTCTCGAATGAGTTAAGAATTGGACAAAGACCCGTCTTCTAGGTACTGACCAGAAGTTTTAGCCTTAAGTAGTCTTAACACTTCTGGTTTACACCTGGTCGACGGTGACAGTCCGCTTTTTTCATGCATCTACTGTTTTTGGTCTCGACAGTGAAAATTGCTGCGTTGTTAACCCTTCGGGTTTCGGTGGCGGTTTTAGTCGCGATGATTCCTGCAGGAATCATCGCGACTAAAACCGCTACCGCGACATCCAAAAGGATTTCCTCTCAGGGCACGGTAAACCACGCTTGGCTCCAGTATCGCTTTGTTGTTCCTTAGGCGTCAAGCTAACCCCTGCACCGCTGGCTTTAGTTCAAGGCAGTGCCAGAATAGCTTGGCACCTAGAGGCGCCAAGCTATTCAGGCACTACCCTTGAACTATTTAGTTCAGTGCAAGTTGACGCAGTTTGTGTTTCTGCATCCTTTGTTGATTCAGCACCAGAACTGACCCAGTCCGGGAACATGGAATCAAAATGGTGTTAGCAAGAGGCATAGATTCTCATGAGCCCCCGCAACTGCGGGGGCTCATGAAGATCTATACCTCTTGCGGTTGGGTGGTGTTGACATTTTCTTGGAGCCTAACGGGTTAACGAATTCAGCACCGACACACTGCAAGAAGATATGGATCCACCACTGATAGTTCAGGGTGGTGCCAAGGACTGAGACGCCAAGCTATCTCTGCACCACCCTTGAACTACCATGGTTCAACTATCTCCCTACCCATAATGTAGTCTTTAGTAGAGGGCACCTTTCAAAGTTTGGGAATTGCGACTCTAGAGTTCACTGTGTTGACATAGTAATAAACTTGATCTGCAATCAGCGGTGCCAGAGACAATTTCTAGCAGTTGGCAGGTCAGTGAAGCGGTCATCAAGCACCACCTTCGAGGCTGCATGGTCGGCCCGCTCTAAATGATGTCTCTCGCCGACAGTTGGTACGAGACGTGATAGTGACGTCTCCCTGTAATCGGAGTTTGCCCAGCTGTGTGTGTGTGCTCAGCATTCCAACGGTCCAGACTGATTTCCCGTTGAAAACTAGATGGAATTTATCTTGGCGCCATGGGCCATAGATCTCCGGATCACGTGTACTGGCTTAAATGTATCGATCACCAGTGGCCTCCCTTCGTGTGATTAGTAGAGGAGTGCGCACCCTTGCGAGCAGCACGAGGTATAGATTCTCATGAGCCCCTGCCGTCGTAGGGGCTCATGATAATCTATGCCTCGGGTAGAGTGAATGGTTGCTGCAGATGAACGCACCGAAAATTCCGTTTTTGCCCGTAGTTGGTTTTGGTTCAGTTTTGTTCTCTCTTGGTTGTGGTTTTGTTTTGTTTCGTTTCGTTGTGTTTTGCTTTTGTTTTGTTTTGTTTGTTTGCTTGTTTGTTTTCTGTTTTGTTTTGTTTCATTTCGTTTCGTTTCGTTTCGTTTTGCTTCGTTTCCTTTCAATTCGATTCCTTTTGTTTCGTAGTGTCGTTTTGTTTTCTTTTGTTTTTGTTGGTTTATTGTGCTCATTTGTTTCTTTGTTTGTCTGTTTCCTTGTGTGTTGCCCTTAAGTGCCCTCTTAGGTTTTACGGGTGGTCCAGAGCAGTTTTTTCTTTTAGTATACTTTTTTTTTAATGCTTTGTATCACAACTTCGAGCGCTACTGAGGTGCGTGAGATGGGTCCGCTATAGCTGTTCAAGACCTCTACCCAGACTGGCGTGGCTTTCCCAGAGCAGTACGGGATAATCTCAGTAACTCATTAAGGCCACCACTTCTGTCGCAACACGCTGCGTTGGAGGACAAATCAGTTTCTGAAGTTTCGACACCTTCCTCCACTGAGCAACAGTACAATTTTCGGGAAATGGGTCGTTTTACTGAGTGATGACAGTTTAGCACGGGTCTGGGGTCAGTTGTATGAGTGAGCTTAGTCCTGCGCTAGCTACTAAGCAAGGTGCTCCACGTGAGCTTAGTCCTGCGCCAGCTAGAGCGGAGCATCTTGCTTAGTGACTGGCGCAGGACTAAGCTCACTCATGCAGCTGACCCATGTTCAGTATGGCATGAGCAAAGCTTGCCTCGAGTTTTTTTCCAATTAATTTTGGAACAAGACACATTTAGGAAAAACGCTAAGAACTAAAAGTGATCATCAAACTTGGTCGTAATTTATTTTAAAATGTAGCTGGCTACAACGGTTTACCTACTACCCCCGGGAGATATTGGCGATGACCTACATAAAAATCGAAAAATATACCCTGTTCAGGCCTCAGTAACCACTGGCCTGCATCACTGACGCTGAAACTGTTGGACGAGCTATGCACGGATCGCAAGACCAAGCTGTCGAACATTCAACACGGGAAGCCTGAGATTTTTACCGGAATAAAAATATGTTTCAATGTTGCTGACTGGGGCATGATCAGAGTATATTTTTTATCAGGTTTAAATAGGTCATGTTCAAAATTTCCCGCGGGCAGCGGCTAAACTACCGCCGTCAAGCTAAAGGAAAATTAAAATAAGTTAGGTGATCATCTTCTCTTCTTTGAGTCGTCTTGAAATCATCTGCGTTCAAAAGTTATTTGCGATAAGCACGAGGCAAGCTTTGTTCAAACGGACTTTGTTTTCATTCCTACGTCACACGACCAATCGCTTTAGCGCAAAATGTACGACATGACCGAGCTATAAAAACCCTTGTAGCGACAAATGGCGGACTTCTTGTAGCCCTCTTTGTGACGCATCTTGGATGCGAGTTTTGTTCTATAAAAAATCACCAAAACGTTCTAAAGTAAAAAAGTTACTTAGTGTTGTTCGAAACAACAAGCACACTACTGGAGACGATAACGTCATGAAATATTTTAAATTACGTCATAAGTATATTATGTATAAATGTATATTCCTTTGACGTCAGTCAAGTTTGGCGTGATCCAGGTCGGAAGATTTCTTCTTGATTTATTTTACAAAAATTGTGAAAGAATGAAAACAAATACGTTATTGGTAGCAGGGGCTTGCTGCACGGACCCTTGTAGGCCTTCGGGAGGTCAAAGGAACCATTGTATCCCGAAGGCCGAAGGCCTTCGGGTTACAATGATTCTTCAGTTTGACCTCCCGAAGGCCTACTAGGGTCCGTGTAGCGAACCCCTGCTACCATTAACTTATACTACCGTATTGTAGGATTACAACTGTTTCTGTCCTAGTGTAAATGTCCGAGGCTGTCAGGCTGATTGAGCACTTCCAGCTGGGCATCGCATGCATGTTGTTCTAATTTCGCGGAGTATGTTTCATGAATTCCCACGGACACCAGAGCAAATGCGAGAGAACTGGTGGTATGAGGCTGCTAAACATGATCTGTTTTCATCGTAAACAAGAACCGTGCACGATGGATGGACCGGGACGATTAGCTTAACTTATTCAGCCCGGACAGATCACACCAAGACATGGATCGAGCATGATAGTTCAAGCGTGGCGCCAGAATAGCTTGGCGCCCATAGGCGCCAAGCTATTCTGGCACCACCCTTGAACTATCATGCTCGATCTGTCTCTAGACATTGTAATGCAGTCCTTTAGAGGGCACCTTCAAAAATTGGAGGTTTCGGTCCTCGGGTAGAATGTGTTAAGAGTCCAGTCCTGCGCTGTAAGAACCTGCCGCAAAAAAAAAAAAAAAAAAAAAAAAAAATCTCAAATACAAAGCGTAAAAACCCCAGCCGTCCAACGGACACGGATACACATGCACAACAACAACAAAAAAAGGTCAAGCAAGAGGCGTAGCATGAGCCCCTGCGACTGTGGGGCTCATGAGGTTCTAGACCTATTGCTCTTGGGTGGTTTTGGCCCTGTCACGGCAGTCAAGGGGTCAAAGCAACTTATAAAAAAAAAACACGTGTGTACTGCGGCAGGTTTAACTGATCGATGCTTTCGCGTTTTCAGTTTAAAATGCGCAACTGTAGTGCTTGGGAGTTCATAGGACTGAGGGAGGCGTCACTGACACAATGTACCAGGTATGATAGATGGATAGTTCAAGGGTAGTGTCATTGTTGTTTCACACGCTGAATCGGCCATGACAGTTCAATGGCAGTGCCGCTAGATTAGCGTGGCGCCTTTCCAGGCGCCAAGATAATCTGGCACTACCGTTGAACTGCAATGGCCGAAACCATTTGTTGATGAATGCGAATGTGTTAACCTTTTTACTGCCAATGGACACAGATTTCTTTTCTTAATCAGTGTAAAGTCAACGTCAGCGATAAACCAGCAGTCAAAAGAGCGAGGATACAAAGTGGTTTCAGCAAAAAGCATAGATCCATATTAGTCCCCGCAACTGCGGGGCCTAATGTGGATCCGCTATGCTTCTTGCAATGGCGATCTGTACATCTTGCAGTTTTGGGTAGGTTTTCAATTTTTCTCGGCAGCACTCGGTCAGGTTAAAATCAAGGGTCCTCTCCATCACTAGCTTAGGTCGGTGGGAGACTATTTCTATGCGTGCACGGCCGCGTACAAAGATGGCGATCGTCAGAGAGGCAAAGGTCCTCGGACCCACGGCGGGCGCAGTGGGCCCGCGCACGGCTGTGCGCGGGCCCACTGCGCCCGCCGTGGGTCCGAAGACGTTCTGCCGCTACTGGGGAATTTACTTTGATGGATGAGTGCTATACATCTCAGTGCTGGCGGCAGAGATCATCCTGAGAATGTCTTTTTCAGACGTAAAGAACCCTGTGCATACGCTACTTCGCGAATTGTGTATGGAGTTCAGAAGAATTGTCGGGAGTTGTTTACGGCACTAGTACCCTGCGAAGGCAAAAGAGAGTAAATCCGTTTTTTTTTTGTTGTTGTGAAAAGCGAGATTTTCATTGTATTATTATGACAATCTCGCTTCTCACAAAAATGAACTTACTGTGTTAAAGTTCGCATTGCAGGCTCGTAGGACTAAGTGTGTGTGTGGGGGGGGGGGGAGGAGTTTAAACGTTTAGGGCTTAACGTCTTTTGTCGTCGTTTAGGGCTGAACTACTTTTGTCCACCACGAACATAATTTCAAAGACGGAGCACCAAAAATTAATGGTCTGAACAAACTTTGAACCTAGCTGGGCACGAACCCATGCCATTTCGGACGAGAGTCGAACGCTCTAACTCCTGAGCTACCCACATCTCTCTCTCTCTCTCTCTCTCTCTCTCTCTCTCTCTCTCTCTCTCTCTCTCTCTCTCTCTCTCTCTCTCTCTCTCTCTCTCTCTCTCTCTCTCTCTCTCTCTCACTCACTCAGTAAACAATTGGAACTTAATAGATGCTTACTTGTGCAAAAAATTCTAAACGATGCCGCCCCTCCCTACTCTTCGTGAGCTGTTTTCCCACACGAATAGAGAGAACACGAGGAACAGCTTACTCCATCTCCCAAAACCGAGAATCGACACCTTCAAATCTAGCATATCATTTTCCGGTGCTAAGTCATGGAATAACTTGCCCTCTCATCTAAAGTCTATTTCAAAGTTATCTATCTTCAGAGCTCGCGTCCATAAATATCTGCTGTCGATGTGAATGTTCTATCTTTCTGCTTAGTATGTTGCTCCAGAACAGCAGATTGCTGCAGATTATGTAATGGTTTGACTGTCTGCATTAACATGTCAGGTTCATACCAGTATATATATTGTTTTAATTCTTTTTGTATTTTGTTTTTATTATTATTTTTTTTTTCGGATGGTGGGGGGGTGGGGGGGGGTGTCTTTTTACTTATATGTGTTTTATCTTTTGCTGTATCGTCTGATGTATTTTTATATTTGTAGAGTAGCAGGACAGTTTGGAAGATAGGCATTGCTA
>BTPG01000008.1:164789207-164851707 GCA_036245525.1 Semisulcospira habei
AGAGAGAGAGAGAGAGAGAGAGAGAGAGAGAGAGAGAGAGAGAGAGAGAGAGAGAGAGAGAGAGAGAGAGAGAGAGAGAGAGAGAGAGAGAGAGAGAGAGAGAGAGAGAGAGAGAGAGAGAGAGAGAGAGAGAGGGGGGATGCGGGGGGTGCAGGGCTCATCAGTGATAATGGTTGCCTCACTTACGCATTCAAGATAAGGTAGCGAATGTCATCCTCCGGGTTCAATAACACTAATGTACTTTTGTCGAAGTCCACCCACACAGACGAGGCGTATTTTCTCATCATCACGCACAAGTTCCGGGGACCGGCGATGCTTTTTATATAAGGTGGCGGTTGTCTCCGTGTTCAATGCAGCGTGGGCCTACCTACTACACACGGCATCGAACGCCAGTCACCTGCAAAGGCAAAGATGCTCATAAGTACCCGAAAACGGAGGGTCTGATCGAGGGGTAGATACTGCAGTTTTATTTCAGATGTGTTCCCTACGGTTGGGGATGAGCGGCAGAGAGGGTGTGGAGTGGAGATCAGTGTGCGGTGTCGAGAGAGTCACTAACACACAAAAGCACCAAGGTTTTGTTAACCCGTTTGCTGCAGAGGAACATTGCCCAATTGCAAGAGGTATAGATCCTTATTTTTTCAGTCTCACATAGTTTATTTGACGGCCGGTGACGCTGAGTTTAGAATGATTTCAAAAACACGATCTGCGTCCATTGGCAGTGACAGAGTTAACAATCGAGACGAATATCTTCCAGGCAGACTATAATATGTCTCGTATTTCTGGCTGTCCCTCAGCTGTAAGCTCTGCAGTCTGCAAAAGACATATATATGCAGATTCTCACGATGTCCCTGAGCCGCATCCGGGTACGCCTCTCATGCAAATCTACAGCCAACTGCGGATTACAGAGGCTAAGCTAAAAGCGTGGCTGGAAGTGGCTCGTGATTTGAATCTATACATTTTATCGACCTTGATCAACTTCTTTCCTTACAACTGTTCTCTAAGTTGCCTGTTAAAGTTTCATTTTGGAGACTGGTCGACTTGCCAAATGACGTTCGCCTAATGTGACTCCGGGTCAGTTTGGTATGAGTGAGGTTTCGTTTGCGACGAACGAGTCGCAACAACGAACCAGAGCGAAGTCACCGCGGATTGATGTGCCTAATAATAATAAATAAGTAATAAACAACGTGTGCCATGAGGGTAAACAACACTCCAAACATCTTCAAGAGGCATCGATCCTCACGCGCCCCTCGGGCGCGTGAGGATCTATGCCTCTTGGAGATGTTTGGAGTGTTGTTTATCCTCATGGTAAAAACTGTTGATCCGCCGTGATTTCACTCTCGTTCGTTGTTGGGAGTCAAACCAAACCTCGCTATTCTTGACGTGTCAAACCGCGCACTGATATAGACCTGTTTCTCAGATCGGGGAGGTTGCGGAGGTTTTATAACCAGTCTGGCACTTATCTCCTCTCCGATCCAGAGTTGCAGCGGACAAAAAGCTACATCACGACTGACTAAAGTAAAATCTTCATCACTTACGGGTGGCGAGAGAGATCACACGTCTGACGCCGTCACTTCCATTTGTCCGATGAGACGTTTTGCTAATTCACTCTATCAGCCCCTCGGCATCCGTTTCCATCGAGCAGAGCTTCACATAGAACGAGCAAGTCCATCTGATTAACTCATATGAGACGTGCCGCCTCCGGATACGCGGCATAAGCCGCGTATCCGGAGTCGGCACGTCTCGAATGAGTTAACCCACTCGGTGCTGGAAAACGTTGCACCGGTCTGCAACTCTATCGAATTAACTTTTTCGGTTCTGACAAAATAGGTTCTGGCGTTTTCCATCTTATTGTTTTGCATTTGCCGATATTTGCCAAAAGCCAATACGTCCATTTTCAAGAAAAGCGAGATTTTCACTGTATAACAGTGACATTTTCGGTTTCGTTCTAAAAACTGACATAGTAGCTTTTGCCATTTCATCGCAGACAACTAGTTGCTCATATTGGAAAATGCTGTTTTGGACGTCAGCAATGACTACACTGATTCTTGACCTTAACTGAACGGGGTGGATGGAGAGGGAGAGGGAAGGGAGGGAGTGTGAGGGAGGGAGGGGCGCGTCTGGAGTGGGGGAGTAAGGGAAGAGGTAAGAGTTAAGGGAGTTCCCAGTACGCAAAGGCCATCGGGCCGACACCTGCTGCGGTGGCCCGCCCGCGCACGACTATGGATTACACTAACACGACTGTGCGCGGGCCCACTACGGCTGACTTAGGCTCGATAGCCTTTTGCGTGCTAGGTTGGAAAGGGGACGCGGGGAGGAAGAATTTAGTTTTCATGATGGCTCAAGGCGCCAAGCTCCACAGCCACTGCACTGCCTTTAAACGATATATCAAAGTCCACGATAAGATCTCCTCGGTAGCGTCTGATTCTGAACCATAGGTCGATCAGTGTCCGTCCAGTGAATCCAGTCAGGCCGAAGCCGCCCCCCCCCCCCATCCCCCTCCCCCGACACCCTACCCCCCCCCCCCCACCCTCCCACCCCCCACCCCCCTTGAACTGTCAGGAATCGACTGATTCCGTGGTCACAGAATGAACCTTTTAAGATGTTATTTTTGTAGTGTCACGTCAGACGACTATCCGTGTGTTTTGTAATCGGATTAGAGCTGAAAGATCTTCCCCCGACGAGCAAAAGATCCTCAGGCCAATGTCGGTCTTAGCATGCCCTCGCAAAGCGGCTATGCCAGGTGGGCCAACTTTATCCGACATCGGTCGAGGGCCTTTTGCTAGATGGCCCGAGGTCGTTTCCGATTCTCCAGGGGAAAAAAATGGTGTAGGCCACACTCCCAATGCGCAAAAGGCCATCGGGCCAACGTCGGGCCCGCGCACGACCGTGCGCGGGCCAACGGCGGCCGACGTCGGCCCGATGGCTATTGCGCTCTAGGACTGGTTGTTTCCCTCGATAACAAGTAAGATAAGATAAGGTAAGATAAACTTTATTGCCATGTGCATAAACATTAGGATTTTTTTTTACGGCATAACTGACGAGCGTCATATTAAGATCAACACATAAACCATACATACATCACAATCAAGCAGACTCTAAAATACCAAACCACACATATGTATAGCAGTCATTCTACTAAGTATGCACACACATCTAAGTATGTAAAATAATATAAGTCTATAGCATGATAACTATACTATGACAACAAAAACCGCCAAGTGAGCCGCAACGAAAACAGATTAGCTAAATTCATATGTATTTGTAAAACTGAAATTCCTGTTTAAGAAGAGGTTTAATAGAACATATAAGGAACTATAAACAACTAAGATGGGCTGTAGGTAATTCTAAAGGGACTCTGAGTCAATCTGCTGAGTTATATCATATCACAGCCACATTAGACAGGGCCTGAAAGCCAAGGGATAAAAGCTCTTCTGAAAACGAGTGGTTTTCGCCTTAATGGATCTAAAGCGTGAGCCAGATGACATGGGCTCGAACAGGCTTTGGGCAGGATGGTGCTCGTCATGTATAATGGAGCTTGCTCTCTTGATGGTGCGTGCGTGGTACAGAGATTCCAGCGAGAGGAGATCGCTTCCAACAATATGAGATGCTGTTTTGATCACCCTATTTAATTTCTTGCCGGCTTCGTCGGTTGCGCTGCCATACCACACCGTCATTGAGAAGGTAAGAACGCGTTCAATGGCGGCACGGTAAAACTGCACCATGATGTGCTGACTGATACCAAAAGACTTCAACCGCCGAAGAAAAAACAGGCGCTGCTGGGCTTTCTTTACTAACTGTTCAATATTCTTTTCCCCCTTTAGATCGTGCGAAATGAGAGTACCCAAGAACTTGAACGTTTCAACAATTTCAATATCGTATTCTTGGGTGGTTAAAGGAAGGGGATCAGTTTTTCTTTTTTCCCTGAAATCAATTATCATTTCCTTGGTCTTACCAACATGCAAATCCAGGTTGTTGTCCGAACACCAACCTACTAACATGTCTACCTCACCACGATATGCACTCTCATCATTGTTATGTACAAAACCCTTAACTGTCGTATCATCAGCAAATTTCACTATGCGTGTGCTATCATAGTGGGATACACAGTCGTGTGTAAAAAGAGAATACAACAATGGGGATAAAACACATCATTGGGGAGCTCCCGTACTCAAGGTCAAAGACTGGGATACATGTTCACATTGACCAGAAGTAGGGAACTGACACATCTGAACACAGTTCTGACCGCACGAACCGATTCTGACAATCTGGGGTCTGTTTAACAAGAAATCCAGAACCCAGTTACTGATGGACCCGTGCGAAGCCAAGGTGCTGCAGCTTTTCATGCAGTTTGGACGGTATGATAGTGTTGAATGCGCTCCTGTAATCAAAGAAAAAGCAGCCTAACATACGCATTTGTCTTCTCCAGATGCTGCAGAGTATAGTGCAGCCCTAGCGACACAGCGTCCTCTACTGATCGATTCGCGCGGTAAGCAAACTGATAAGGATCGAGGGAGGGGGGCATGACAGACTTGATGTGCTGCAGGATCAGCCGCTCGAACGTTTTCATTATGACGGAGGTCAATGCCACAGGCCTGTAGTCGTTAAGGGTACTGAAGTGTGAGTTTAGTGCTGTTTGCAAATGAATGTTATTGAAAGTAAGGAATATGAAGTGACCAAAGCTGAATCGTGGTAATGGCGGTGTCTGACGTAAGGGGTGCTAAATTACGAAATAAAGCTATTAACGAAGATGCAACTAGCGCTGTAGGAGTATTCTGGCGCCAGAAAGTTTAAAGTTTGAATTGTTGAAATCACAAATTAAGATACTGGCTTAACTCCACGTTATTAACCTGAGACTGACGATACCGTTCGCATATAGAAATGACGCGTCGCTGACGCCGAACGGCGTCGTCAGTAGCAGTCAAGGGGTTAAAACCAATAACGAAAACAAAAGATAGGAACTTGGGAGTCGAGGGCACTTGGCACTAATGACTTTATCTCGTAGGCCTCAGTTCCAGAAAACAACAAACAAACGAAATCACAAACAAACGAAAGAACGAACGAACGAACCAACCAACCAACCAACAAACAAACAAACGAACAAACAGAATGACTGTGGTTTATCTTCGGCATTCCTTAAGAGACAAAATCTCGTGCAGACTCGGATTACGTGTTGTCCGCGGCCATCGTGTGCACAGCACTCATTAATCATCAAGTGCGCATGTTCAAAATCCCATCTCCACTGTCGGAAAAGAGAAGACGCATTAGGGCCGGTGGGGGGGTGGGGGGGGGGGGGGGGGGGGGTTGGAACACAGACAAAAAGTCTTCAAAATGTTGAAGTTGGTCGGCAAAAACAATGCAGAACTAAATAAATAAAAAAAAAAATAACTTTTTTAAATGGGACTAAAAAAGCCTGTATCCTCAGTTGCCGTTCTAGAAATTGTGCGGGTAATGGGCATACGAAAATATACAGAATGTCCTTTAGATTCAAAAAAGCATCAACTAACTTTTGTGTTCGCTCTGTGATTTTGGACCTTACGACCTTACGGTTCAAAATCACAGACGAGCACAAATTTTACGTTGTCATCAAAATCACAGACATCTGCCCCAGCGCGCATGGGCCATCGAGCCGACATCGGCCCGATATCCTCATCTTTTGCGCATTGTGGCGTTGCCTGCATTGTTACCCGACCGGACGTTGCTTGATTTGCAACTGTCATAAATTTGTCTGTCGCCTCAGTCCATTTACTTTGAACAGACGAGTATTAGTCTCGTGGCTTCCGGCGTTGTCTGTTTTAAATCACCGACATTGATTTGTGTTGTCTGCATTGTCAGCCGGCCTAACGTTTCTTGATCAACGACTGTCATACATTTGTCTGTACCCCTGGTTTGATGTGTGTGTGTGTGTGTGTGTGTGTGTGTGTGTGTGTGTGTGTGTGTGTGTGTGTGTGTGTGTGTGTGTGTGTGTGTGTGTGTGTGATTGTCGGCCCCTACAATGCCAGCGCCGGGAAAAAAAATCCTGTGTAACCTTCGCGGGTTGTAGCTGACGGACAGACCTGTCTGCATAGCTATTGGGCACAGGGTTGCGAACTAGGCTAGCAAGAGGCATAGATCCTCATGAGCCCCCCGCAATTGCGGGGGCTCATGAGGATCTATGCCTCTTGAATTTGATTGGGTTCGCGCTCGGCTCTGGGTCTGTAATGGCAGTGAATGGGTACAATTTCAAAACTGCACCCTACAGCATAATTGGGGAAAAAACTAGAAGACTCCCACGAAAGGCACTGCATTCCTATACTGATTTTTTTCTCTCTCCTGTGTCACGTAATTAATCATGCAGCGCAGAGGATGATCATGATTTTTATGACATTCACGAGCAAATTGCTTGTGAGTGGTCACTCCCCGAGCCCTGAAGCCTCCACTGTCACTCGATCCTGAAGCCTTTTCTTAACCTCTTCACTGCCAAGAAAAAGTGAACACGGTCCACTTGCAAGAGACAGAGATCCTCATGAGCCTCAGCATTTGCGGTGCCTCATAAGGATCTAAGCCACTTGCTGACACCACTTTGTATCAATGTTCCTGGGACGGCCGGGGCTCTTTGGCGTTGAAATAAGAAAGATTTCAGAAACAGAAACTTCGTCCACTGGCAGTGAAGGCTGGTTACTTGGGCTGCTTTGTACAGGCAGTTCGCCGTGTTGTTTTGTGTTTGTTTGTTGTTGTTTTGTTGTTGTTGTTGTGGTGGTTTTCTTGTGTGTGTGTGGTTTTTTTTTTGTGTTATTGGTTGTGTTTTGTTGTTGTTGTTGTTGTTGTTGTTGTGTTTTTTTAAAATTATTATTTATTTAAAAAACACACGAAATAACCGCCAAACCAGAGTTTGGGCTTGCTCAAGGTTTCAACGACTTGCAAATGAGAACTATTCATCTGATTGGCTGAAACCGAAGCTCTCCTGTGAAAGAGGAGGGGAAAAAAGAGGACAGCTTCCTCTTTACAATGGTGGACATCGATATTGCGGTTTGGGTTCGAAAGATGTGTGCCTCGCGCTGTCTGTCGGTGTGTGCAGAATTAGGGGCTGACAGATTACGTGCAAAATGCAGATTTGATAATAGAACCGTTTTAAAATCGGTGTGTTTGAAATAAGCGGAAAAGTGCCCACGTAATGTTGTTTTGTCGTTATGAAGTCATTTCGGACTTTCAGAATGTGCCCTTTTTTCAGAATTGTGTACACTGCTTACCGCTAAACTGAGACTGCATGCTTTCTGTTACTAAGATCCATTAAAACGTCAGGCGCCAACCTAATCTGGCACTACCCTTGAATTATCAGGGTCAAGCCATCTCCTGCTGTATGGATCCGGGGCTAAAAGGGTTAATCGTTGTTTCGTTCATCTTTGCGACTCATCATCACGCGTTATGTTGCCACATTTTCTTCTACATTATCGTAAAGGATAAATAATAATTGTGTTTTATTTATGTTGCAGGCTGGCAGCTGGGCGCTTTTATGTGCAAGGCCGCTCCCTACCTACAGGGTGTGTCTGTGTGTGCCTCCGTCAACACTCTGGCAGCTATAGCTCTCGACAGGTCAGATAGCTGATAGATCACAGGCATAGGATGATCGTTGCGAAATCGATCACCTCTGTAACACGGGCGGCAGGAAATAGCACCTTGGTTATTGAGGTGCTCGATTTCGCGACGTTCATCCCATGCCTGTCGGATAGGTAGTTTGGTGATAGCACCACGATGCTGTTTCCTACTACCAGTGTTACGCAATGTTCATCCCATGCTTTGGGATAGACAGCTTATTGATTGAAAACTATAGCAGGAGATGGGTCGGCCATGACAGCTCACGGGCAGTACTGTGTTTCAAACAAAGTCGCTTGTTGTTTACAGAGTGGGGGTCCTGAAATACGATGCCGTCATAAGGCGCTGGGCCAGAAATTAGTTTAGATAGCTTGACCCTCACCCGCCCACCACCTTACCACAACCCTCTCCCTCCCCTTGGCGTTGGACCTAAGACTGTGTAGGTAATCGTGTGTGTGTGTGTGTGTGTGTGTGTGTGTGTGTGTGTGTGTGTGTGTGTGTGTGTGTGTGTGTGTGTGTGTGTGTGTGTGTGTGTGTGTAGGTTGGTACACACTTACTTTTTTGTTGTTGTTGTTTGTAGAGTAGCAACGGCAAGTATGAAAAATGACATATATGCTAATTACTTCACCTGCTGAGAAATAAAGTTTCATTTCATTTCAGAGTGTCTATGTATGCCTAAAGTGTCTGGCAGTAGCAACCGTCACTAGCAGGGTGGTGTCATACGATACTTCCTTGGGCGTGTTTAACACATTCGAGACGTGTCAGTCGTATACGGATACGCGGCGTTTGCCGCGTATCCGTATACGACACGTCTCGAATGAGTTAATCCCATTGTGCATTGCAGACATCCGTACTGTTTTCAGCACTGTTCACAATTGTACTGACGCCTACATGCACAAAAGGATTAACGCGGCACTGAGCATTCAGGTCAAAACTGATGACTAAATTTGGAAGTCTTCCCCATGCAGTATTACCTTACATGGCAGCTGACGTATTGATCAGTCGTTCTTTGATAATTATGCCGATGTCTACTTAAAAAAAAGAACGATCTAAATGAAAGCGGCAGAAAGGGCTCAGATTGACTCGACGTGTCTAATGAAGAACGTAAAGAGGGGGTGGGGGGTGGGGGGGGGGGGGGTGATGATGATGATGATGATGAAACTTTATTACACAACGGTAGAAGTTTTAATAGATTCAAATACGTCATTTTTCAAACTTGCCGTTGCTAACATACTACAACATGAAATATACTGAAGACAAGCAAAAATATTTAACGCAAACAAAAATCATAACTAAATAAATACAGACACACTCAGTGATACTGATGATACTGATGATGCAAATGATACTTAGGTGACAATAAACAAATACGGAAAAAGAAATAATACTTCAGCGCAAATTACAAATTACTTAGGAAAAGAAAAAAATGAATTGCAAAAGAACATATCATAGCAAAACCAAACACAAGGTGCCAAGAATGAAAAACATACATACACACAGGTTTACAGGCCTGTAAATGCACGCACTCGCATATGTACATTAACATAACCTTTCATCAGAATATCATATATATGTATATATATATATATATATATATATATATATATATATATATATATATATATATATATATATATATATATATATATATATATATATATATATATATATATAAACACCTAATGGGGAGAAACCGGGAAAAAATTCTAAGCAGTTTCCATCAGGTACTTGTGTAGTTATGTTTTAAAGAAGGCACGATGGGTTAGTGTTTTTAAATGTTAGGGAAGTGAATTCCATAAAAGTGGTCCCGAAAAGGCTAGGCTTGATTTGAATAAGTCAATGCGATGTAGTGGTAATTGAAGAATACTTGACTTTTCACACTGTCGTTGTGGAGTAAATTTAGCTGTTAAATACTGTGGAGCTTTCTTGTGGAGAATTTTAAACATAAGTATGCACTTGTTGTAAACGAGTTGTTGACGAAGGCCAATAATATTGAGACTTTGCAGTTTTTCAGCGGTAGGCATGGGTCTTATATCTACATTTTTAATGGCTCTTTTATATAGTGAATTTAGTTTCTTATCAGGATGTAGTACCATGTGGGTTTTACAGCACCAATGAGAAACTTCGTTAAGACTGGATTGTAAATAATGACTAATATCATGACTGTTCTTACCAGGAACGTGAAGGTTTGTGTCGTCCGCAAAGAGATTACAATTAACCTTAGGGTCGAAATATGTAAAGGAAGGTCATTGATGAAAAGTAAAAATAGGAGGGGTCCTAAAATTTATCCTTCAGGAACTCCAAATTTAACATGGCCTTGCATAGAGTATTGACCATGAACATATACTATTTGCTTTTGGTCTTCCAATTAGGATATGAGAAAAGTTATTGTAGTTTCGTCCATGTGATATATTGTCAGCTTATGTAACAGAATCTCATGGTCTACAAGATCAAATGCTTTTTTAAGATCTAGGAAAACTGCTCCCTACATTAAATTTGTATTAATTGACTCTAGCCAGCAATCTACAGTATGTGTGAGTGCTGACTGGCACGAATGGGTCGGCCGGAAACCGTACTGATGAATGTTTAATAAATTACCCTTTTCAAGGAAATTAAGGAGATGCCTCTGAATGTGCCGCTCTAATGGCTTTGACAAATCTGAGAGTAAAGAGATCGGTCGGTAATTATGAATATCTTTGAGGTCTTTAGTTTTGGGGATGGGAACTACCTTTGCTTCCTTCAGGACTGTAGGGAAAGTACTCTTATTTATACACAGATTTAAAATGTATGTGAAGGATTGTACAGTGTAAGACAACGACATTTTTAGTGATTGGTTATCAATATTGTCAATCCCTCTACTTTTCTTATTCGGCATGTCAGAAATATACTTGCCGACTTCTGCTATTGATATATTAGGAATTACGAATTTTATGTTATATTTGTTGCTTCGCTGAAAGATTTCAGAAGTCTTGGGATACTATATTGCGTACTGATATTTGTTGTCGACTGGGCTAGATTTTCGGCGGCTAATAGGAAATACTTGTTGGATTTGTCTGAAGTTAAATGAGATAGTATTTCTGGGGCTGTTTTTCCTTTTTAATAGCATTTAGTGCTCTCCAAATGGATGCTGTGTCACGGTTTTCTGAGATCATTTGATTGAAGAATGCTTTTTTGGCAGCCCTTACCAGATATTTTACTTGATCACGTTGTTTTATTGTGGTCATCAAGGCGTTTTTCTTTTCTAAGTTTGTATCTGAGCGACATAGCATTCTTTATGTCTAACGTTAACCAGGGCGGTATGGTAGCATGTTTAACGCGTTTTACCGGGAGGGGCGCGTACTTGTTAAGGACCCCGAGGAACAGACTCATCCAGCAAGACACTGAAGACATTGTCAGGGCAAGTGTGGCAGTACACATCATCAAAGGGTATATTGTGCAGATCTTGCATGAATTTATCCCTATCAAATGTTTTATAGGAACGATACGTTATAGTTGTGTGTTTGTTTTTCTTTGGCCTGTCACGCTTCATAGCAATTGTACAACATACCGGGTTATGATCACTAATGACTAAGGTCGGGACATTCGCACTAGTTATTCTGTCCTTGTTGGTAACATACATATGACCGATGAGCGTGGATGATGTAGATGTGATTCGAGTTTGTGCTTTGATTATTTGTGTCAAACCAAATAGCGATGTGGTCGTGATCCATGCTGCATTTGATCCCTTAGGTCTAGATAGGTCTATATTGAAATCACCCAGGAGAAAAATGTCACACTTGCTCTGACTTGCCTTGTGCATCAAAGCTGTAAACTCATACAAACCAATCCCAGCCGGCTGCCGGATTTCTATAGACAAAGCCGATCAGTACAGATGATGACTGTGGTGTTTAACTCGAGCCACATACACTCCACTTTGGTAAATTCGAGGTCTTGCCGCCTCTCGACGTAGCTAGATACAGACGTATGCATGTAAATCGCTAGCCCTGTGTGCTGAGGCAAAGCAGCATCTTTACGAACTATTTTATAGTTAGGAATAGAGATGGAAGCATTTCTGGTTTTGTTTTTAAATCTTACACCAAAAATGTAGAAGTGTTCGGGCTGGTTCAGAAACACACAGAGATCTGGCACCTTATTGACAAGATGATAGATGTTCAGGTGACCTATTTTAAGTCCACCACCACAAAATGAATCATCCTTTGTACCACCGTCAGGCATACTGTCACTATGAACGTCAAAGTATATAAAAGTACAAAATTTGTCTTCTTTAAAGAGGTATATAAGAAAAGCTTTGTGACAAGGAAGGTTTTGTACACAACTGAAACTACAGGAAGAGACAGTATTCACTTGGTGTGTGAAGAGTCAATAAGGAATAATGAACACAACCGGTTGGAAGTGAAACTGAGCAATACACACACGGGCACTCAAAGGTTTTCATAGTACATATACATACGTGTCCACATCAGTGCCACTGCTTCCACTATCTCACAAAATAAACCAGTTGAAGTAACTATGTTCAAGTACGAATGAGGTAAACAAGGTCCAAGACGCGTGTCACAGTTTTTGCTTGTCGATAAATGCAGAGTTCAAGATAACTGATTATCACAAGAAAGGTGATTGAAAAAAAAGAAGAGAATACATGTTTTGACTACACGCTATTCTATTGCAAAGAACATACAATAATTAAAAGAAAGAAATATCAACTTCGTCGATTTGTTATTACAGTTCAGCAGTTAACCGATCGCAGAAACTTGTCAAAAATCGCTGGGCAAGTACTCACAAACCAGATAGGTGAGGCTAGCGCTGGCAGAATTGTACAACAAACCAAGGGGAGTTACTCAGCGCTGGACAGACGAACAGTTAGATCCCCTGCCCCCGCCTATCAGGCACCCAATCGCCAGCCCACAGAGAAATACGCAGGTATAGAATAAGACGATCATTTGCATCTTCAAAAAGATGCATCAGGTCTCTTATATAACCCATGTCTTTCTCTGGAACTTAGGAAGTAGGCAGGGGAAACATACATACACAAACACGAAGGTGCATTACTATATGTGGTCGGGTAAATACCCTGAATTCCCACAGTAGATGCACAGAACATTACACAACAATGTAACGATACAAATTTGCCTCGAGTTATACTGAGATACTCACAAACCAGATAGGTGAGGCTAGCGCTGGCAGAATTGTACAACAAACCAAGGGGAATTACTCAGCGCTGGACAGACGAACAGTTGGATCGCTGGGCAAGGAATTACACCTGACGCCTAGAATCGCATTATCTACTGTCCGGCACGTGGCCTGATCCTATCAAGCAGATTAAACAACACTGCAACGGGAGGAGACGGAGTGGGGGGTGGGGGGTGGGTGGGTGGTGGGCTTTGAAAGAGGTGGGGATGGAAAGTAATCCAGTAAGCAAAGGTGCTCGGGCCGACAACGACTATGCGCGGGCCCGCCTCTTCGGCCGTCATCGGCTCAAAGACGTTTTTCTGCTGGGGAAAGCGGAGGTCTACAGTTTTGTTTTTTATATGTATTATTATTATTATTATTATTATTATTATTATTATTATTATTATTATTATTATTATTATTATTATTATTATTATTCATTTATGACCTGAGCGAGAAGCATTGTCTTTCAGTTATTATTACGTCTTTCAAGTTTCATGATGTTACCACTCATGTCTCGGCGCTCGTTCTGAAGTACATTGAGAGCGGAAGTGCGTCTAAGCCAGACGGCACAGCAGATTTCCTGATGAGGACTTCACTTTACGCGGCCATCGCCAACCGGACATGGATCGATCGATCGAGATAGTTCAAAGGTAGCGCCTGATGCGGTATGGGCCTAGGATTTTTTTATGCGTGAAGATAGTGCCTGATTAGCATGGATAAAGCCTGGTTAATCATGAGCAGCGTCTGATGATCGCTGCGCCGTGGAGACAATATGATGGCTCAACGGTAAGGCCGAATCAGCGTGGATGAAGCGTGAAAGCGCAGGAAGACAAGCTAATCAGGCACTACCTTTGAACTATCATGGACCATCAGCTCGCGTGAGAGTTAAACAAACTGCGCTTGCCCGGCAGGCGATTTCGTGATCCGTCATTTTGCCCTGGAAGAGAAAAGTAAATTCATGACAAAATACAGAGAAAGCTATGGATTTCAAAATATGAAAACTAAGATGAATCTTTATACAGGGTCGAAGATAAATCATGGTTCTGTGAGTAAAAGGTCAGCTTGACTTGATACACATACAAAATTTAATGAAAACAATATAGCTTTGAAAAAAAATAATGTGTCGTAACTCCAAAATAGAATCGAAAATTGATCTTGTTTGTGACCGCTAAGAACAGAAGTAGGTATGCATATACCTGCTTATACGTCTAGTTGTTTGTGAAATGCCTACCGCCTGTTGTTGTCGTTGCTGTTGTTGTTGCTTTCCGGCATAGCTGCTGTTGTTTGTTATTGTTGTTGTTGCTACTGTTGTTATTGCTGTTGTTATTGTCATCGTTGTTCTTGTCGCTGTCGTTATTATTGTTGTTTATGTTGTTCTGGATATTCGCTACAACATTTCTTTTAATCACTTTGATATCAAGGGACACGAATTGCGTCTTTGAAACCACGGCAAATTACTCGCCAAAGAACTCTAGCCCTTCCAGTAAAACGGATTTCACAAGCAGCCAGCGCCAAACTCTTCTAACACCACCCTAAAACTGTCATTGTCGACCTGTCCTAAACTGTAACAAGCAGTCTTACGACAGCTCCACATTTTTGAAAATAATGAGCTCTGGGGTCAATAATTATGTAAGTTGAGCCCTGAGTTTTTTCGGAGACAACGGACTCTTGCTATGCTGCTACAATCAAAAGCAATGCGGTAGGTACAACATTTTCGTTGCTGTTGACCGATAAATCAGCTTACCGATAACCTTGTCATAAAATCAGCGGTCGCACGCAGCGCCGAAAACTCAAAAGAAAATAAAAGTTACCAATTAATAAAAGTTTTTGCGACAAGAAAAAAATCTGCAAAACTTCCACCTTTAGTCTGAAAGAAACCGTCATTACTTATAAACTTGGACAATAGTCTAAAGTACTTTAATCTCGTCTGAAAGTTAGCTGGTGCAGAAAACGGGCCCTCTTCGGTAAATCTGACGAGACTGCTTAGAACGGTCACACTTATTCTATGGTGTATTTTTATACGTGAACTCCTTATCTTATGAACTGTAATGTTTACTTTGACCAGAGGAAATGATGGTGGCATTTAGTATTATTTTCTGTTCACTGATACTAACTGATTCTGCCCGCGACTCACCACAGCAAGATTTGTCTCGACCATGATAGTTCAAGGGTAGTGGAAGAATAGCTTGGCGCCTATAGGCGCCATGCTATTCTGCCACCACCCTTGAACGACCATGGTCGATCTGTCTCCTGAATTATAATGCAGTCTTCAGAGGATAACTCCAAAATGTGGGTATTTCGTACCTCGGGTACAATGAGTTAAGCCAATGTGGCATTTGGCAAAACCCATTATATTTGAGATTCAGCAACTTTCTATTTTGAGTCTTTCCTGTTTTCTCGATGGGAAATGTAATTTCATTTTCCTTTTGCATGCTGTCTGTGATATCTGCTTTGATCCATTATCTCAGCAGTAAGTTCTTGGAGTTAACCTAAAGACCAAAGTCCCGTAGTTTCTTCACTCAGAACATTTTCACTTTATCGACCACTTGACTGCTGATAAAAACTTAACGTGATCCAACTGCAAGAGACATACATCTTCATAAGCCTTAGCGGTTGCGAGGGCTCACCAGGATCTATTCCTTTTGCTGAAACTTCTTTATTTCCACGATCCTTGTCGCGATGATTCCTGTAGGAATCATCGCGACGAAATCCCCTACTGACAGTCAAAGGGTTAACATAGATGCTGTACAGGAATCATTGCGACAAAATCCGCTACTGACAGCAAATGATTAACATAGATGTTGCAGCTTAAGCAAAAGATCTGTGCAGTGTCTTTGGTTTTCTGAAACCACAATTATCGACCACTGGCAGGCAGTGAATTAACTCCCTTACAGTAACCGGTCCTGTAAACAGTACAGGTGGCTGCGTGCACTAATGGGTTAAGGTTATAGTGTCAATGGCTTAACCTATTTAGCCCCGACGCACAACAGCGAGAGGTGGATGGACCATGATAATTCAAGGGTAACTCTAGAATAGCTTGGCGCCTTCCGGCGCCAAGCAAACTGGCATTAACCTTGAATTATCACCCATCTCACTCGCAGTGTGTGCATGACCGTGCCTGTCCGAATCCGGATATGGATATGAATTTGGAAAGGCACGTTCACAGGTTGAGGTGGAAATTCACAAATCTGGGAGGCCATCTAAAAACTACAATACAGTTCAGGAGAAAAATGTCGATCATGACGGTTCAAATGGAATGCCCGAATAATTGTATACCTAAGTACCTTCAGACGCCAAGCCATTCTAGCATCAACTTGTAACATTCATATCTCGATCCACGTATTGTTGCAACGTGTCAGGGCTGAAGCTTATTGAATGGGTTAGTATGTATTCGTCTTACATGCGATATCAGTGGTAAAAGTTAATTTATTTGATATTGCTGTTGTTGTTGATACTGATGGTGGTGTAAATGGTAGTGATGGAGAAAAAAACGTTAGATGTTCAGGGCTTAACGCCTTTTGTCCACCACGAAGGTAGACAAAATAGAGTCAAAACAAAATTTGACCCCAGCTGGATTCGAACCCGGGACCTTTCGGACAAGAGTCGAGCGCTCTACCACCGAGCCACCCAGCTACCGCTGGTAGTGATGGAAGTGGTTGTGGTAGTAGTTGTGGTGATATGTAGGGACGGCGATGTGCAAATCTCTTAACTCATTCCAGACGTAAGGCTTACGAATTCGCGGCTTTATCCGCCTATCCGTAAGCCTTACGTCTGGAATGAGTTAGTTATGGCACGAACTGACGTTTTCTTTTCTCTTTCTGTGTGCAGATATTTCGCCATCTGTCACACGCTGGCGATAAAGATCAACAAGCGCAAGTGCAAGATCATCCTCTTCTTCATCTGGATCACGGCGCTGGGCATCATGGTGCCATGGCTGGTGTACTACCGCCACGAGCCCTTTCCGTCCCGGCGCCAGCAGCTCTACGTGTGTTACGAGCAGTGGCCGTCCTTTGCCATACAGCGAGGTTATTACCTCGGCGTCATCTTCGTCTGCTGCTACTCCGTGCCTCTCGCCATGATCATCGTCTGCTACCTGCTGATTGGCCTGAAAGTGGGCCGCCGCCACGCGCTGGGCGCGCGCAACAGCAGCACAGAGTTAATACAGCGCTCCAAGGTGAAGGTCATCAAGATGCTAGTGATGGTGTGCGTGCTGTTCGCCTTTTCTTGGCTCCCCCTCTACGGACTCAAGCTCTGGTGGATGATCCACCCGGAATCCGAGAGCCAGGGCTCCAAGATCTTTGGCGAGATCGTGGTCCCGCTGGCGCAGTGGCTGGGCTCGTCTAACTGCTGCGCCAACCCCATCATCTACTGCTTCTTCAGCAACAGGTTCCGCGCGGGCTTCAGGGAGCTGGTCTCGTGTTGCACGTGCGGGGCCGACGCGGGCGGAAGCAGGGTCAGGTTCAAGAGTTCCCTGGATAACAACACTGTCATCAAAAACGGCGGCTCTCCCAGATTCCACAGCGTCAACGGCTGCACTCTTGTGACGTTGTGATTTAACCCACTTAACCCCACAAATATCGGGAGTGTCACATATTGACCGTGTACCAGATGCATAAGATGAATCGCACATGATGATTCAAGGGCAGTGCCAGATTAGCTTGGCGCCTGATGGCGCCAAGCTAATCTGGAGCTACCCTTGAATTAACATGGTCGATCATCTCCTGCCATAATGCGTCAGGGCTAAATGGGTTAATTTCGTGCATTTAAAGCATTTTACATCTTGAAACGATTGCTAACTCTTTCAGTGTGGACACCACGACCAGTTTTCTTTGACGAACTGGATTCACAGGAAACCATGGTCATATTTGGCTGGTGAACCCATGCGCGCTAGGCTGTGATTTTGGACCTTACGACGTAGAGCCGTCAGGTAAAATATCACAGAACTATCACACATTTTACTTATGCGAGTGGACACCGTTTTATGTTAGTCTGTCTGTGCTGTTTGAATATATATTTTTTCCTGTCGACGTAACTGCCTGGAAAACACATTGATCGTACTGTGAAAAAAGATTAACATTATCTGACGGCGCTCTTGACTTTTAATGAACCGATTACAAACACCAGTATGGAATGTTCTTGATAAATGTTTTTGAAGTCACTGCTGCAAGGCTTACATGCATGTACATACACTGTTAAGTATAAATTACAAAGTATCGCTTTTCAAATATCGTTTTTCCCCCCTTCGGCTGTCGTTAGCGGTTTTTGTCGCAATGATTCGTGCAGGAATAATCGCGTCAGAAACCGCTACCGAAAGCCAAAGGGTTCATCTTTTGTCTTTACGTTTTTTTGCATGAGCCTCCAACAGCACGGTCGTCGGCATTGTAAAGATCTGTGTATCAGTTCCCACTCTGAACAAAGCAAGAGGTACACATTTTTATAAGGCTCATGAACATCTATATCTCTAGCGTCTACATAATATATGTATACGGATCGGTCCCATGTATACTTACGAGCAAAAGAAATGCGACATTTCTGGAACCATCGGAAACACTAAAGGATAATTTGTTAGCTTGAGTACAGCGATACGAGGGGAGACCATTATACTCTGAGAGTTACACTGCAATTTGTAAAATACTTTTTACTATTGTCATCAGTTTTTAAAGGTATTATGAATGTGCATTTAACCTTTTGGCCGTTGCGGTAGAGCTTTTTAATCGATTTAATTCCTACAGGAATCGACAAAACGCGATACCGACAGCCAACAGGTTAAAAATGTTTATTTCTATAGCTATACTCGCCTACTATGACGTGGTATACGCCGGTCTTCAAAAATGCAGCAGCCGCGCGCTTTTCATCAAAGTGAGTAACTAACGTATTACTGCTGAAAAAACGTTTCGTTTACATTACAAAGTTGTCATAGCGTCCTTGGCACGCAACACTCAAATGATGTTGAAATGATATGTTGACCTCAAAAGTACTTTTATCAGCTGCAAGAAAAGTATACTGACGAGCAAAAGAAGCTTCAGACGAGCTTCAGTGTTTCCGATGATTCCAAAAAATATCACATTTCTTTTGCTCGTCAGTATATAACCATTTTCCGAGATGATAATTATTTCTGACCCAGTTGGCGTTCATTTAAAACAAGATAAGAGAGACTGTAGAGATGGTATATTTAGTTCTATACTGACGTACAAAAGAAATGCGACATTTTTTTAAAATCAATAGACAGAGAACGACAGAAAAAGGTGAAGACGACAAGACGGATGATGTCATGTATTACTGCGCGAGTATCATTAGGTCGTGGTCGCTAGGGGTAGACCATTCGCACATTTTTTTTCTCTATCCCTGATAATGCTCTGCGAGTGGTATACAATGATATATTTGTTCGAAACATAGTTTCTTGGACACACGAAAAACGGCGGAATAGCGTAATTGTAGCCAGAGCATAATAAGCCTACTCAGAGGGCTTCCATTACGTTTCTCTTTTCCTAGACATTTATTTCCTGGTGTAAACAGTAACACCCAATATATGGGACACAGGACTCCATAATAACTTGGACAATTTGGTAGTATTTACCTCTTTTTTTTTTTTTTTTTTTTTTTTTTTTTTTTTTTTGGGAGGGGGGGGGGGGGGGGGGGGTCAACGCTGGAATAGCGAAACTGTAAGCAGAGTGGAAACCTTAAACTTTTAGGGCTTAACGTCTTTTGTCCACCACAAAGGTCATTTCAAAGACGGGGCACCGAATAGAGGCCTGTACACATTTTGACCCCAGCTTGGTTCGAACCCACGATCTTTTGGACTTGAGTCGAACGCTCACCACCGAGCCACCCAGCTCCCCGAAACTGTAAGCAGAGCGTGATAGGCTTAACTCAGTCCACCCCAACACCGAAATCCCAGAATTTTGCCGTTGTCCTCTGAAGGCTGCATTGCAGTGCAGGACACAGATCGAGCATGATAGTTCAAGAGTGATGCCAGAATAGCTTGGCGCCCATAGGCGCCAAGCTATTCTGGCATCACCCTTGAACTATCATGGTCGATCCTTATCTTCCTGTGGTGTGTCTGGGGTAGAATGAGCTAATCAGAGTTTCTCAAACGCCGGTTTTTCTTTCCCTAGATATTTCCTAGTGTATGCACTGAAACACCCGATATGTGAGAAACAGGATGTTATGATAACTTGGACAATTTGGCAGCATTTAACATTTTTCACGAGTCCACCATCTACATTCTAGCAAGGGGAGATAAAATGCTACGTGAGATCTTAACTTAACTCCCTCACGCGTGCAGTACCGGTTGGCTGCACGCACAAATTGTTGGGTGGTAGGATTACTTTAATTTTTTTTTTTTAAATTAACAAATGAATTCGTGTCGTCACTTTATATCAAAACGAGTTTTTTTCAGCGCCTTTAACCCAGTTAACCCGACAACAGGAGATGGGTGGACCGTGATAATGCAAGGGTAGTGTCAGTTTAGCTTGACGCCCGATGGCGCCAAGCTAATCTGGCACTACCCTTGAATTATCACGGTCGACCCATCTCCTGCAACTGGCACGTAGTCGTTAGGTGAAACCTCGAAAATTTGTGAAAAGTGGCCTTAGGGTTAAAAGGTTTACAAACTAAACTCAAGTGAAACGATACTCCGCTGTACTTAGTGTCAGACCGTGTGGCATCTATAATAAACAGCTAACCAGGCAGTCACGATTTATTTCAGCTCCTCCATCACTGTCTGGACACGGCAATAGATCACTCAGCTGCAAGAGGCATAGATCTTAATGTGCCCCCTGCATACGCGGGAGCACCTGAGGATTATGCTTCTTGGTGGCTTCATGTCTATTCCTCTTTTTCTTGTACTCACAAACCAGATAGGTGAGGCTAGCGCTGGCAGAATTGTACAACAAACCAAGGGGAATTACTCAGCGCTGGACAGACGAACAGTTAGATCCCCTAAGAGACCTGATGCATCCTTTTTAGGGATGTAGATGATCGTCTTGTTCTATACCTGCGTATTTCTCTGTGGGCTGGCGAATGGGTGCCTGATAGGCGGAGGCAGGGGATCTAACTGTTCGTCTGTCCTGCGCTGAGTAATTCCCCTTGTGTGTCTTTTTCTTGTAGCTTATCGGACGGTGTAACTCCGGTTGTTAGGGCATGAATTATGGATTCTGGTGACAAAAACGCGACAACATTCTAGGAAGCCGTACACGAGAGAGAAAAAAAGTACTCGCTCCGTAAAGACTTTGCAATGAAATGCAATCACAATGTTAAAACCAAGACACCTCCTCAGTCTGAGAAACAGAGAAGGTCAGACCCAAACAGGCAAGGAGGAGAGATTTTCATGAGCCACTGCCGACAGCCAAACTGTTAAATAAAGCAACGTGATCTTGAAAATTGCCGAAAGAAAAAACAGGTTACACCGATCTACTTCTCTTAACACGACATTGGTGGACTGACGTGAATCATGACCGATTACTGAAGGTCATTGTAACTATAATATAAAGCTGCAGCCCCTAGCAGTAAGCGAGTCAAGGTTGTTGTTTTTTAATGGCGGTTTCGGTTTGAAACCAACCCAGCCGAGGTGTGTTTGCAGTAAAATTACGTTAACCTAAGGGACGTCAACTCACGTGCATAATCGAAATGGAAACGGAAGTCAGAATTCTATAGCGGAAATTTAGATCTGTGCCGATCAGTAGATATGGTGAAACACTCGGATGACCAGACAGCTGGCCAGAGAAAAAAAAATCATGGTATTGATAAATGAGTGTTGTCGTCATTTTAACCAGTTGACTGCCGGGGCAAGGCGGATTCTACACAGCTGAAAGAGACACAAATCCTCATGAGCCCCCGCGACTGCGGTGGCTCATGAGGATTTATGTCTCTTGTTAGCCCTATATTCTTTATACCTAGTTTTCGTCCCAATTACATCTGCTTCTTCACGTGAATGTCGCCAGAAACTTTCCCAGCTCCCTCCCTCACTCCACCTTCAACTCGACAACACCCCCATCTCCCTCTCTCTCGGCCAAAAACCTCGGCGTTATCCTCGATTCCTCTCTTTCCATGACCAGCTTCGTCTCCGCCACGGCCCAGGCATGCTACTTCCATCTCCGCCTCATCAGTCAGATCAGAAAATACCTCACTACCGAAGCTGCCAGCAAACTTGCTGTCTCTCTCATCCTATCTCGCATCGACTACTGCAACTCTCTCCTTTCCGGCCTCCCTCACTCCACCACTTTCACTCTCCAGCGCGTCCAGAACAATGCTGCCCGCCTCGTCCTCAGAAATAAAAAATCCGACCACATCACTCCCCTGCTCAAACTCCTTCACTGGCTTCCCATCCCCCAACGCATCCAACACAAGATTCTGTCTCTCTGCTACAAATCCCTGAACAACTGCGCTCCCGCCTATCTCTCAAACTTACTTCACCCCTACCCTCCTCCCCGCTCCCTCCGCTCCGCCTCCGACCCTCTCCGCCTCCACATCCCCTGCACCAAACTCAGCACTTTCGGCCCCCGCTCCTTCTCAGTATAGGGTCCATCCACCTGGAACACTCTCTCTCCGTCAGAAACAATCTCTCTCTCCTCCTTCCAGTCCGCCCTCAAAACTCACCTCTTTCAACAGTGCTAGCACTATAGGCCTTTTTCGTAATTGACGCGTTTAGAGTTATCCGCCCTTGCGCTAGTCGGAAGTGCGCCGATAGAGTCGTTCCGGTTTACAGCAAGACATGGCCAACGTCAGAAAGTTATTGTGCGAGGAGGAAAACGATATTGCGTATGCTGTTCGAACTACGCTGGAAAAATAGTTGATGGAAGGACTGTATCTCTGCACACGGTGCCAAGTGACCAGACCCTTCGACGAGTATGGGAGAGACGCCTGCGTTTCGTACGCAAAGACCGTTCAGCGGTTTCTGTTCGGAGCACTTTGTCAACAACTGTACAGGCAGGCCTACGCACCGGTGACGACGTGCCTTCAGTTTTTGCAAACTGCACCTTAAACACATGTACGGCCGGTAAGTGCTATGTTACTACGACCTATAGACTATTTTTACTACATAAAAGAATGAAACAGACTATCGTGTCGATGACTTGTTAGATCAGCATCCCGTAGGGATTCCCAACAGCTTTGGATTCATCGCATCTGTGTTTCCTAAGTACGCTTTCAAAAGCTCGTTAAAGACAAACTGATCGGCTATCACATGAAGTAATAGTCTAAACATGGTTAACTTCGAAGTTGAGATCCTATCACTCCCCACTCTAAGCAGACTGTCGTAATGTATTTCACTATTTGTGGTACGTGAGTCGTTGTCTAAAGCGTGCGCATGCGTGCGCGAGTTGTGAGTGCGCGCTTAGAGTTATAATTATTATAAGATAAGCGCATTATAAATACCGTAATTATTATTATTATTATTAGCGTGCCGTTTCTTCAGGCGCGAAATGCGCGATCACTGGCAACGAAGGGGTTAAAGGGATACCATAATTATGCAAGAAAAGCCAGAGCATTTAAATTATTGGCAGGTCTCCAATGGGAACTCATAGAACAGGCGCTGGGTCAATAAATATTCATCTTTGAAAAAAACAACAACAACAGGTCTTTAAAAATGGCTCAACATCGGGTTCTCGGGAACTGTGCATTGAACCTGATGGGCTGAGGCTGACTCTCTTATATTCAGTGTGACATATTTGGCTAATGTCAAAATCAGCATAGCACTTTGGCACATTGCATCCGTATACCTGACCTTCGGTGTGCAAGCCACACAGTGATAATAGACCGACCCTGCAACAGTGACACTATTCCCAAGTGGCGGCAGCCAGACAACAACAACAACAACAACAACAACAACAACAAAGAAAGAAATAGGAGAGGAGTCAAATTGCTATTCAGGACCTCCGCCCCATTTATTATGTTCGTTCGGAGTTGAAATTAGCTTACTGTGCATTAACACTTCACTCTTGAGAATAAAGTGAACACGATCCAACTGCAAGAGGCATAGATCTTCATGGGCCCCCGCGACCGCGGGGGCCCATGAAGATCTATGCCTCTTGGTGTGACCCGTTTGTATCCATGTTTCTCGGACGGTGTTGACTTTTGGTCGTTGAATGAACCAAGATTTTAGAAACAAAAATGTGCGCACGCAGTACGTGCAGTGGCAGGAAAGGAGTTAAAATGTGTCGCAGTACTTCAATCGGACTTATCGCTAGTTGTAATCGAGCGCCTGTGGTGTTCATTTTGTCACTTTTTGACTAAATTTTACGACGGCTAGTTGGAGTTCTGACAGTGAAAGATAACCTTGACAAATAATTATAAGCCTACCACGATAAAGGTGTCAAGTTAGAATAGAATTTCAAATTCGCAATCGCCACCATCGAAAAACCTAACTCACTTCCTGCCATGGGCTGTAGCAAGTATGATTCTGAAGGGGGGGAGGGGGAATCTCTTTTCGCAATTATTGTGCGATTTCCCCTCTGTTGAGCCATGCCTTTGCACTGCATAGAACCGATATGAGACGCACTGTTTTTCGTGTCAATGTTCTGATGTATTGTTAAGGGTGAAAAATAGTTGAGAATTGGTGATGCCTGTCCAAATTTCACACTGTCAAAGCAACAAGATAACGTTCAAATTTGTCGGAGTTTATGGAGGTTGCTCGCTGGACAAGGAAGGAAAATGAAACAACAAGAACCAAACATGTGGGCTAGTCAGTAGGAAAAAAAAAACCCGTCATGTTCAGTTCATTTAGTTTTACACTTCTACGCGCGGTCTTTTTTTTTTTGTATTAATTAAAGCTCCATTCATGTTTTCATAAGCTGTGTTGATCATGTTTTACATTTTTACTGACAGATATGGCTGACAAGTTCCGAATGTCTTCCAAAAAAGCTTCTGTCGTGAATTCGGAGAATGCAGAGAAAAATTGAGCAAAATCCACATGCAAGAGACATAGATCCTCATGAGTCCCCGCAAAGCGGGGACTCATGAGGAGCTATGTCTCTTTCTGACACCAGTTTTATCCATGTTCCTTGGACGAGTGGAGCTGAGTGTGGTTGAAACACAATTTGCGACCACAGGCAGCGTAGGGGTTAGAGTTTTTAGTTTGTGGAAAGGGTGAAACAAAAACACTTGAAATGGATCTGTTTCGAGCCTTTTGCTTCAGCTTTTCAAGTATTCCTTATTAAAAAGCACACTTTTTCTTTTAGTGCGGACAGATGAGAGATAAATAGACCTTGACAGCTCATTGGTAGAGGCTCTTTAGTGACGGAGCAGTTACGATATTAATATCCGTTCTGTGCGCGAAAAAATCTGAACAGAACCCAACTGCAAGAGGCACAGATCCTCATGAGCCCCCGCAGTTGTGGGGGCTCATGAGGATCTGTGCCTCTTGCTGACACCACTTTGAGTCCATGTTCCTGGTACATCTAGGGTTTTAGGGTGTTGAATTAACGAAGACTGCAGAAACACAGTCTGGCACTGAACGGGTGATGTCACTACCGCACAGAATACAAGATGTACTTGAACTGAAGGTCTAGTATTTGAACTGTGAAGGTCTAGCACTTAACCCGTTCAATGCCGAGAAAAGCTCAACACCACCCAACAGCAAGACGTATGAGCCTTGTAAGCCCTCGCAGTCGCGGGACTATGCCTCTCGCGGTAATCAGTTTGGAACCATGTAGCTTTGACGGCTTGGGACGTTGACGTTGCAGCCTTTGGGTGTCGGTAGTGGTTTTTGTCGCGATGATTCCTTTAGGAATCATCGCGACAAAAACCGCTACCGACAACCAATGGGTTAACGTTTGTCGTTGACTCTACAATGAATTCTAAAACAAAATCTACGTCCACTGGCAGTGAAGGGGTTCAACTATGAAGTCTAACCTGATAGTTTGAACCCTTCATTCCTGGGCAAAAGCGAACATAACCGCGGCAACTGCAAGATGTATAGAACCTCTGCCTCTTGTTGCACTAATTGATGTCTATTTTCCTGGGATGGAAGGTGTTATTTAGCGTTGACTTTGCCATCATTTAAAATGTAAAAGATCTGTGGACGTTGTAAACGATTATGGCTTTTTTTTCTTCTTCTAATGTGCACAAATTGCATCTGTCGAGTGTAAATATATGACAGCAGCATCGTAAATAAAACATGTGTTCGTAATGAACGTGGTCATGTTAGTGCTTTGTTGGAGATGTTCTTTTTAGAATGTTTTCTTGTGCGTGCGTGCGTGCGTGCGTGCGTGCGTGCGTGCGTGTGTGTGTGTGTGTGTGTGTGTGTGTGTGTGTGTGTGTGTGTGTGTGTGTGTGTGTGTGTGTGTGTGTGTGTGTGTGTGTGTGTGTGTGTGTGTGTGTGTGTTGCAAAGTCAGAAGTACCTGACGATTCGACCTGTGGGCACGTAAATATTAAAAGACACTTTCAATATCCAATTTTTCTAAATACTGACGCTATACTCAGAAACAAAAGTTCGGGTAGAAAAAAATTAGGTATTCACAAAGTGAGTGTCGGACCTTAAAATAAAGGGACATCACACAAAGTAAATTGAAAATTTTGCTCCTCAAGTTTTCTCAGTTTTGCTCACTTGAGCGTTTCTATTTGAAAGCTGTGTTCGTTGTCTAATAATAATAGTCAGGTTTCGCTTGCAAATCAAACTCACGGCGGATAGCCAGCGTTCATCATAATCATAGACAACACCCCAAACATCTCCAAGAGACACAGAACCTCTTGTGCACGGATGTTTGGAGTGTCGTATATGCTTACGGTGGACGCGGGTTATCCGTCTGACTTTGCGTTGGTTTCCTGTTGGGACTAGTTCGTCGCAAACGATCTATCCCAATGTGCAGAGGCCATTAGACCGACATCGGCCGCCGTTGGCCCGCGCACGGCCGTGCACGGGGCAACGGTGGCCCACGTCGGCCCGATGGCCGTTTGCGCATTGGGTATGCCTCTTGTAGACAATTGGAGTAGTGTCCCTGCTTACTGTCCAAGCTGGTATTCCGCCGTCCCGGCTTTCTCTCTCGTTCGTCGTTGCAATGAAACCTCACTGATATTACATGATACCGGTGTTCTGCGCGTCACTGTAAACAGACTGAAATGAAAACTGTCACATGTGAAAAATGCCCCGAAGTAACGAAGAATCTCATCTGTAAAACAAGGATATACATATACATAGTTTACTTATGTAAACTGTTGGTATTGTTTGTTGGTTGGTTTGTTGGTTGGTTGGCTGGTTGGTTAGTTGGTTTGTTGTTTGTTTGTTTGTTTGTTTGTTTGTTTGTTTGTTTGTTTGTTTGTTTGTTTGTTTGTTTGTTTGTTTGTTTGTTTGTTTAATGTAGCAATAGAATGACTTTCTCTCGTGAAAGTTCGTGTGGCAAGTATCGATATATTCCATGCTGTAAGGGGCATAGGAATATGGTGTTGTAGGTTTCGCATGTATGGTATCGTAATACACTATGCATGTATCATACAAACACACAGAAAACAAGAGCCTTTGCTCCAGACTTTCGGGTCTGTGTCGCAGTGGTAAAGCGCCTGCCACCAATGATAGAGGCGTGAGGTTCGATACCCGGTTCTGGCGTCGGACTTCTCTCCTCTAGTAAGTGTCACCATTAATTCGGGCGGACCGTCCGGGGTTCTTTCTCCGGGTACTCCGGCTCTTCCTCCCTAACGATTTTGGTATCAGTTTCAGCCCACTTAATCACATTTCAAATACACACGATTAAAATTTCAAAGGCAGTAGCTCGCTTGAGCTTGCCCTCAGGTCTACGTGAATGTTCTAGGTTTGTGTACTGTGTGAGTGAATGCGCGTGATTCCGTGAGCGTGTTTGCTGGGTTCAGTTCGTCGCGGCGGCGCTTCAGAGCTGATTTTCAATTGGGATAAAACGCCTATTTAATGCGCTGATTTATATGCCTTATGTGTACATCCTGTATTCAGCACCGTAAGTCCAGTATCATGTTGTACTGTTGTGATCTCCACAGCTTGAAAAACACAGCAGTAAAAGGGGCCAGCACGAATCACATACCTTCACCCCCCCCCCCCCCCCCTTCAGATGGGTTCTTTTCTCTTTTCTGTACGAAACGTCTCCCCACCAAAGCGCCTTGAGCATTCTACCATAGGATGGAAATAGGGGCTATACAAATGAACATCACCATCATCATCACCTATTGAGCAGCTGTGTCGGCTGCAGGTGTAGGAGTGACGTGACAAATGGGAAACTGGAAGTTTGCGTCATTCCAACAAACTGCGTGCCCAGTGTCCCCAGTAAACAAGAGATCCTCGGGCCGACGTCGGCCGTAGTGGGCCCGGGCACAGACGTGCGCGGCTGACGATGCGGAAGACGTCGGCCTGACGACCTTTACTTACTGGGTAGCTATTGCCAAACTGTACGTGTGTACATCAGTATTATGTTAGGACTAAATGACGGCTAGCACCTGGTGCAAGTTGCATGAATGAGCTTAGTCCTCCGCCAGGCACTAAGCAAGGTGCGCCGCTTTAGCGGCGCACCTTACTTAGTGGCTGGCGCAGGACTAAGCCCGCTCATGCAACCGGCTCCTGTTGTCGAAGGGGACTTTACCTCAAAATCGGAACTTCATTACCAGTGTCATGTGAACATTCAGATTACCTCCCTTTATTCTTGCTAACAAGAATAAATAGTGTGCCAAGACTGATCCGAGTCCGAAATAGCTCAGGCGGTTAAACGTCGGAGCAGGAGAACGAAGGGAATCGCCGGGTCGTCGGTTCAAATCCCGTCCCGGACCCGGTAGCTGGACTCACAATCCAGGGGGAAAAAACGGATTTGTTCAATTGTCCGTGGTAAATCAAAGTGGCACACTGAGTTGGAGTGCGCCTGAGTTGATCAGTGTTCAGGTCGTACTCCATAGGCAATAGATTTCCCTGTCCCCCATAACCCGCCCGTCAGGGCCGTCCATGATCACCTCGGTGCTATGGACGTTAAACCCGAACTAACCAACCAACCAACGGGCAGCCTCTAATTTCATCGGCTAATTCAGACCTTACACGTTACAGCGAGAGATGGATCAGCTATATTGTAGTGCATTGGAGCGTCTATACACTCAAGAGTACCTTGAACTATCGATGAACATGATCGATTAGGTGCTGAAACCTGCATACAAAATAATTGTAGGCATTCAAGGTGCCCCACATAAATAGCTGCGAAAGTGACGTATACGCCGGCAACGCTATACGACACTTTCGTACCTATTGATGCGCAGCGCCTTAAATGAGTTAATAGCTCTAGGGCGGAAAGCAATTTTGATTAGTTTGCAGTTTTTAACGTCCATGACACCGGAGTGATAACCACAATTCCGATGCCTGTTGATCATGGAACCACAAACCTTTTCCAACTGTGTCAAGGTTGGTTGTACATTGCTTAAAGCTGAGAAACAGTCACAAAACTCCGCCCCGCACGTGTTTTAAAAAAACTTTGCAGGACCCAGCGAGGGCCCTGTCTTCGTGAACGTTCGGCTAACTTCGGCAAACCGGTTTGCAACCCAGTTGACTGAGTTTTCAACTGCGTTTGTCGTGTTGGCAAAACTCCCGTGAAAAAGACAGGCCACTTCCTGTTTGCAGCGAGTGCGCACCGCGATCACTGATCTAAACCAGCGATATTTTTACTGACATCAACAGTAGCAGACGACACTCGACCACCCGACGGACAGAGCAGGCCATTTGTGTCTTGCCTGGACGCACACTGGATATGGACCAGGCCGAGCTATCCGTAAGTTACACAGTACAGCCTGAAGCTTTATTTGATATCGGAAGGGTGAGGAAGGAGGGGTTATTTGTCGTTTTGTGTTTGTTGTTATAATCTCTCTCTCTCTCTCTCTCTCTCTCTCTCTCAATTTACTGTATTGGTTGTACATCACAATGCTTCTTTATTTATATTAGCCTATATTGGACTGGAGGTACGTGTTGAAAAAATTCGTTCACAACTACAAAGTGTCAGGAGTCATACTTACAGCATGTACAGCCGTGCATTCTGCCATCATAGTCCCCAGCGCGTAAAATCCGTGGCTGTCGGTCAGTTTCAGAGTGTCAAAGAATCGTCTGCTGTTGTCCGATCTGCTAATCGCGATGATTTCCGTGCAACAGGAAGTGGTCTGTCGTTTTCCGAGAGTTTTGCAAGCTCGGGATACGCAGTTACCAACTCCGTCAACTGTGTTACGAACCGATTTGACCCACTTAGGGGCAGGGCCCAAGCTGGGTCCTGTAGTCTTTTTAAAACACGCGCTGGGCGGGTTTTTCTCATTGCACCTCAGCTTTAACGTCCCGTCAGCAACAAGACTTTCTCAGGACGTGCTTGCACAGCTTGTGAAAACAAAAACAAAAACAAGAATTTTGAATGTATGTCACCAGCCGGTCTAATACGCTAAATAAACCTAAGACCATTTAGCAACACACATCCAATTACAGGCGGCGCACACAGTAGGGTGAGTTTAAGAAAGACAAATACAGGTGAATGGACCAAGGGTAGACAGAAACACACGCCCCAGAAGAGAGGTGAAAACCCACCCTGTGGGGTTGACCAGGGTGACCCTGGAACTAAAAAGTAGTTAACCCCACCCAAGTCCCCCAGGGCAGACCCGGGTGTCAAGGACCGACAACTGTGTCAAAGACCGCGCGGCCAAGCAAACACACACGCACGCACGCACGCAAACACGCACGCACGCACACACACACACATACACGCGCGCGCGCGCGGGCGCGCACGCACGCACGCACACACACACGCATACAGAAAATATCCACAGTACAAAACTCGCACTTACATTTACAAAATTCAGCGAGACATCTTTAATTTACATCAATATAATAAATAAAGCCATTTCACATTCTTCACTACCCTTCACTCTCTAATCTTTAGTTAACCCATTTAACCCAACGGCCGCATTTTCAAAAATTTTGGAGACATATCCTAAAGACTGTGTACCAGTTGCAGGAGATGGATCGACCATGACAATTCAAGTGTAGTGCCAGATTAGCTTGGCGCCTTCGGGCGCCAAGCTAATTTGGCACTGCCCTTGAATTATCATGGTTGATCTGTCACCCACTGTAGGGCGTTGGGACCAAATGGGTTAAATAGATTTCCTGCAAAGGCACCCGTTACGTTGATAATGCAACACTTCGTGTGAACCGTCGCCCGCCCGGTATAAGCTCACGTTAAAAAAACTGTAGTATTGTATTATATCAACGTAACGAGTCCCTTTGGATTCATGCGTTCTGATATAGGTACATGACTAAGAGTAGTCATGCTCAGAATCCAAACTCCAAACCCGGTTTCACTGACTGTCATTTTCCCTCTAACACCCCCGCCCTACCCCCATTTTCCCCATTAATTTTGAGCGAAAACGTTATCAGATCAGTGCACCAAAGGTGTGCAGGATTAGTCTGGCGCTTATAATGTATACTGACGATCAAAAGAAATGCGACATTATTGGACTAATGGTAACACTGAAGTGTTTCCGAATATTCCCATGATGTCGCATTTCTGTCGCTCGACGGTACATGTTAGAACTGTTAGTTATTCAAGTTTAACGCCGAGCTGGTAACCATGCAAGGTCATCTATCGGTGACAGCATATTAAAGTTTATATTTTAAAGAGCATGCTTATTGTGATCTCTTTCTAATATGGCTCACTAGAAAGCAACGCTGAAGTGGCTGCGTGTACACTTTCATGCGCAAAGTGTATAAATGGCTGTTGCATTTAACCCCTTAACTGCGGGGGCAAGGCGAAAACTACTCAACTGCAAGAGATATACATTTTCGCGAGCCCCCGCAGTCTCGGGGGCTCATGAGGATTTATGTCTCTTGTTAGTCCTGTGTACGTCCTGAAATAAAGTCGATACCTCACATTGTAATGTAATTGCTGTATGATTGTACATGTAGCAAAGGCAGATCTAAAAAATGACAGTGTCTCTGGCTTTGTTAGTATCTTTACCGTTGTAAAATAAAGACTCGTTGATTCATTGTGTTCTTTGTGCCCACGTTTGGCCCCATTTCAACTGTGTTCTTCACGCGAATGTCGATCAGTGTGCAGTGGTTTCAGACGCGAGATCAGTGTTCACTCACCAGTCAAGGGGTTAATAACGCAATGCAGCGCGTTAACACTATCTATATCTTGTACGTACAATAACGCCTTGAGTGCTACCGATGGTACTGTTCGACGGAAACGATGCGGCGTAACCAGCCAATAGCAGTTAAGGGGTGCTTGTGTCATTAATATTTTCTGTAGTTTTGGACCTTGCGACTCCAGGTCGAAAGGTCTAAAACCACAGACCTGTACACATTAATCATTTGAATGCCGCATAACGTTTACATCTAATAATTATTAGTATTACCTTCTAGAATTTACAGCATGCAAATAAACCACATAACAGCATTGTTCAGACGTGCTGAAACAAAATCGATATCGTACATTGTCATGAAGATCAGCTGGCAAAGTTGTACACGGAGCAATATCGTGACGTGCACGTGCGTCCTTGTGCCAAAACTGAACACACTTGTGCACGGTGTGCAGAACCTGAGGCTTCAAAGCAAAAGGTACAGGCAACGGCTGACACACCCAAAAATAGGTTAAATCTGATTACGTCTCAAATAGTCCTATATATGCCTATTATGATTTGAAACACAGTTTACCTCGGGTTTTCGGTCTCATCCCAGTAGGTAAAAGTCATCTGGCCGACGTCGGCCGCAGTTGGCCCGCGCACGACAGTGCGCGGGCCAACTGCTCCCGACGTCGGCCAGGTGACCTTTTTGCGCGGGGTGTGGGATATGCCGAAAGGCACGTGAGATTGAGACCGAAACCGAGGTAGACTGAAAGTCAACTTATTAATGTGTCAACCTCTGCCGCAATGTGTCAACCTTTGCAAGCGGTTAAAGAAGTCTTTTAAGTGAAAAAGGACAAACTCATCCTTTTCCGTAGAACGTAGCGAAAACCATTCTTCTTGACATAAAACAAGGCGAAAAGACGAAAAGTATCCCTCTTGTACGTTGTCCGTGTGCATAATCACTTTGAACACTGCATTTCAAAATAAGTTGCAAGACAGGAACCAAGAAGAATTTAATTCACTTTACAGAGTCCGTATTCACTTCCATTCGGTAGTTTACCGCACGATAGAATGCTACCAGACCGGTAGCACTAATGGGCCGGTAAGAAGCCTTACCGTTTTGACATGAATACGGCCCCGTTTTTAAAGCTTAGCTGTTCAGGGGACCTACATTAGAGCATTTTATCCTGGGCAAGTCACATATTTTACAATAACAGTGTATAACAGTTCTAAATTAAAACCCAGCACAGCCACACTTTTCCCCCTGCTAAGAAGGAGCATGCTCCGTAAACTTAGACGCTTACGCTTCCTTCTTAGCAAGGAAAACGTCTGTGCACAGAGGTGAAAATTAGATCATCGACGCATTCCTTTAAAATAATATAATACACTGTTTTTCACACGCTATTGGGTTCACTTGGTGCAATTGTAACGTTCGTGTGTTGAAACATCGAAAGATTTAAACGAATGCCTTTTGGACGCGATTAACGTTTTAACACATTCGCAGTCGCGATCGTAAAGTAGAAATATATTAATCTGAATGTTTGCCTCCGAAGGCTACATTACAGTTCAGGAGACAAATCTTTGTTTCGGCGCTCCATGTCTTGGGTAAAATGTCCCTTATTAAAAAGCTGGACCTCCCTCCCACTCACCCTCAACTGACAGGCACCTGTTCTGTTTTTATCGATCATGATAGTTCAAGGGTGGTGCCAGAATAGCTTGGTGCCTTAAGGCCAAGCTATTCTGACACCACCCTTGAACTATCATGGTCGATCAATATCTCCTTGTAATGTCGGGGCTGATATGGGTTGCAACTCAAAAGGAATTCTGCGTTCACCACCGTCGTTCTCGTATGAGTTTCATTTTACTCCTATACATGTCGTAGTAGCCTGGCGGGCCGGACCCCCCGGGCAGAGGGTTGTACGCGTACTTGGAGTCCAACACGACGGGCAGGCTGGGCGTGGTGTGCACGCTGTCGTTAGGGTCATCCATCCGCTTCATGTTTTCCCAGCTCCTGTTCAGCTTGTTCTGTTGTTGTTGTTGCTGCTGCCGATTCTTCTTGCCCCGACCCGCAGCTCTGGGTGCACCGTGAGAGGGCACGGGAGGAAGGGCGAGAAGGGGCTGTGTGGGCGGGAGGGGCTTGACGGGGGGCTCCACGTAATGTATGTTGTCCACCCAGCCCTTCAGCTGCTGCACCTTGATGTCGGCGTCGTTTTGCTTCCTCTCAAGGCTGTCCACGCGATTAACTAGTGACACGCGCTCCCCCTGACGATGAGCCAGCTCCATGTTGCGCTCCACCAGCATCTGGCGTAACTTCCGGTTTTCGTCCTGCAGCTTCTGGTTAACGATCTCCACTTCCGTGGCGCTGCTGCGCGTCTTGAGAAGCTCATCTTTGTCTTCCTGCATTTCGCGGACCTTCTGCTTCAGCTGCTCGTTGCGAACGTTCAGATCAAACGTCTGTCGTTCCAGTTCCTGCTCGTGTTTCTTGCGTGCTTGAAGCTCCTCGTCCATTTTCTCCCGGGCAGCACGGTCCGTCTCCAGCTTCTTGATGTAGCGCTTGGCCTCCGTCAAGGACTCAGTGGACGCGGCCAGCTCGCGGGTCAGACGGTCCGCCTCCAGTCTGGCGTCCGTCCGCTCCTGCTTCATCTTTTGGTTTGCAGCCAGACTGTCTTCAATCTCGTTCTTCAAGGAGCGGATCCGGGCCTTCATGTTGATGGCGTCCTTCTCCACTTGCTTCGAGTCCTCCATCTCGTCCTCCAACCTCTTCACTTGTCTCTTACCTGCATCAACCTGGCGCTTCAGCTCACTTATTTGAGATTCTTTTTCGTCTAAACTGGCTTTCAGTGTTTTGCACTCAGTTTCTTTGCTTCTGAGCGCGGTTTTTACCGAGTCCTTCTCTTTTTCTGCATTCTGATTTTTCTGATTTGCCTCGTCAAGCTCTTTCTTGTAGTCAGACATCTTGGTTTGTGCGACTTCAAGTTCCGTGTGGATCTCTTTCAACTCAGCCTCTGCCGATGTCTCTGTTTTCATCGCTCGCATCAACTCGTCAAGCTCATTTCTTTTCTGTTCCAGTCTCTCTAGTATTTCTTTATTTTCTGCTTCAAGTCTTTCGGCTTTTCTCTCCAGAGAATCATTTTTGGTCTGCAAGTTGATGAGCTCAGCTTGCAGTTTCTTGTTCTCATTTTGCATTGCTTCTAGCTTGTCCAGCTGCTTGGAGTCTGCTGTTTTCAGACTGTTCTGAAGTCCGCTCTTCTCTTTTTCCAAGTCTTGCACTTTCCTCTCCAGTTCTGCCTGTTTGGTTTTCAATTTGTTGTTTTCAATGTAGAGTGTGTCCCATTGCTTGCTCTTGCCCTCCACTTCCTGAAGCCTCGCTTTCAGTCTCTCGTTTTCTGCATCTACTTCATGTTTCTCTCCCGTCATCTTGGCAACCATGCCCACAAGCTCCTGCTTTTCCCGCCTCAGTTCCTTCACCTCCAAAGAACCTGCAACCAGGATACAAAACAGTTACAGTATTTCGTTTTACATTTTCTGTGGCCTGATCATAGTTATGTCTTCTGCCACCTCAAAGTGATGTGAAACAACAGGAGACAAATCGTTGTCATTTCGCCCCATGTCTTAGGTAAAATGTCCCAAAAATTGGACATCCCCCCTCACCCACCCCCCCCCCCCCCCTTGCAAAAGAAAAATTAATAATAATAATAATAATAATAATAATAATTTGACGGGTAAGCTATTCTGACACAACCTTTGAACTATTATGGTCGATCATTATCTTCTACTTCTGATGTCGGGGCTGATTTGGGTTGAAACTCAAAAGGGAGCCGGAAAGGTGAAAAGCTTGTTCAAATTTTACGCCTTTCGGGATTCTCAAAGTTGGGCAATTTTTTTCAGCTTCACTTTGTTTCACAGTACATCGCCATAACCCCAAAGCTATCACGGCCAGCAGCTGGCACTAGAAGCGAAAGGGGAATGACGTGATAAATGTAGACCTCTGCTCTGATTCGGCAAAAGCCAGTATGTCCTTTTCTAACCCCTTCACTGCCGAGAAAGAAGTGAACATGATCCAACTGCAAAAGACATAGATCCTCATGCGCCAACGCGACTGCGGGGGCTTATGAGGATCTATGCCTCTTGTTGAGACCAATTTGTATCCATGTTTCTTGGACGGTGTTGGCTTTTGGTCGTTAAATGAACGAAGATTTCAGAAACAACAATGTTCAGTGCATACGTACAGTGGCAGGGATACTACTGCTTGAAATTAGTTTTATAATAGTTAAGGGTGGTGCCAGAATAGCTTGGCGCCTAGGGCGCCAAGCTATTCTGGCACCACCCTTGAACAGATCGGGTTGATCTATTTTCTAATCTTTAATGTAGCCTTTATAGGACAATAAGCAAATTAAATAAATCAGCCTCAGGATTTAATGGGTTCATGTAACACATTGAAAATTTCGCTTTCGCAAACATGGACATACTGCACCGGATTTGTTAGAAATAAGGGCCGACCTACCTCCGTACGCCTTGTCCTCGTATGCCTCCAGTTTGGTGCGGAGTGCCTTGTTCTCTGAGGACAGTTCCTGACTCTGCTGCACCACGGCCTTCACCTCCTCCTCCAGCTGTAGGATTCGCTGTTTGTACGTCCGCTCGACCCGCAGTAGTTGATCCCTCTCGGCCGTCAGCCCAGCAACAGTGTCGCCACCATGCGTCCTCCCCTCTGCCAACGCCATGTTGGAGACAAGCTGCGATTTCTTGTCCTTGTTAGTTGTTGTAGGATTTGTTTTTGGAGGGTTAACTTTGTCGGAGCTCTGTGCAGACGTGGACGCTTTGGATTGGTCAGGTTTTACCACTGATTGTTTTACAGTGATAGATTCCGGTGTTGTCTTCACTTTCTGGTCCCAAGCTTTGCCTGTGACGATGTTTGTCTTCAGGTGCTCGGTTTTGTGTTGAGATTCTGCTGTTGATTTAGAGTTTCCGTCAAGCAAGTCTGCTGCAGACTTTGAGCCTCGGTCAGGATCCTTAGGCTGCACTGAAAGTCTGGGGCTGGTGACCGGCTCTGGATTGTCGGCGTCACGGCTTGTGAGCGCACCAGGGCTGGGATGGACAGCGGGCGTTCGCTGTAACTGGGCTTTCTTTGGCACGTGAGGATTCTGTTCCACGTATGGCAGGGAATGATCTACAGCAGGCTTTTGTGGTTCATGTGATTTCTGGCTGTGTTCCTTCCTCTGAATACGTGGTGTGTGCTGTAGGTCTGGGCTTTTCTCTTTATGAAGTTTCTCTTTGTTATTTGGATTACTGCGGTGTGTTTGAGGTGTGTGAGAAGCTTTCTTTTCCTGGTTCTTTTGCTGCGTAGCTGACAGCGTCTTCTCTTCGTCACGCGTGGGCGCTTTCAGTCTGGAGAGTGCGTTTTGCTTGGCTAGTTGCTGACCACTGGCCTGATGAGAGGTAGTTCCTTCACTTTCCCTTTGATCAGCACGAGGACTTCGTGGGGTATCATGTCTGGGGGTATGGTTTTTGTCAGCTTGTTTTGTACCATTCACAGAACTTTCAGCATTAGTCCTTAGAGGTCTGTCTTTTTTGTTGTGATTTTCGTTGTTCACGGGGCTCTTAATTTTAGTGTTAACTAAAACATCACGCTGATCCTGTGATTTGTTTTCGTCTTTAATGAAACGTCTTGGAGACACAGAAGTATTATTGTGTTCTGTGGCGACCTTTGTTGATGGCGAGACACGCTTGGCACCCCCTGCCCTCTTAAGGCCACCCTTCTCTTCGTTGACAGACGATTTCTCAACACTGTGTTTATCTGAATCTTTTCCAACGTTTTCAACACTTAATAAATTATCTTCTATTGGGAAGGGATCAGAACTTCCGCTTACATCAGCTTTGTTAAACGTTTCACCAACAGAAACTTTCCTCTTCTTCTTCTCAGCGTTAGAAAGATTACCTGGTGCCAGTGAGTTCTTTCTGCTATTGTCATCACTTTCATCTACAGATTCGAAACGATGCTTTTCATGTTTATCCAAGTCTTCGTACCTGTCCTTCGATCTATACGCCACATGAGCGTCTGTGTCTTCGTATCGGTTCGTGTCTGTCTGGAGAGCATGCGTATTTTTATTCGTATATCGTGTCTTTTTCGTCAGACTATCTGTGTAGCGGGTTTCTGTTTCAGGGAACAGTGTATTGTGATTAACGTATCGCGGGCTGGACTCGTCTTCCTTATCACTCTTTCCCTCTCTGTCAGAAGCAGCCGCCACCTCCGCCGCACCGGTGATGTTTGATAGGCTCTTGTCGCTTGGCAGTGACCTATTTTTTTCAGCGGAGTGTTCGCGGGTGGACGAACGATGCTTGTCAGCGGCAGTCTGACTATCGAGGCCGGAGTCGCTGTTACTCTTGTCGGGTGAGAGTTGTCGGGTGGAGTCGCTGCGCTTTTGGGTGGGGGCCTCGTCCACAATGGGTAGCTCAACGTCCCCCCTACGGATGCTTCCCCGCTTGTCCACCTGGGCCCGGCCCGTGTCAAATGTGCCTGCAGAAAACAACGTACATGTAACTATGTGCATCATTGTATTCACCCCTTCGCTGCTGGTGAACACGGATTTCGCGTCTGAAACCACAGCACTCTGACCGACATTCGCGTTAAAAAATGCAAATGAAATGGGACCAGAAACGAGCATAAAGAACACAGGTCTAACAAGAGACATAAATCCTCATAAGCCCCCGCGAAAGCAAGGGCTCATGAGGATTTGTGTCTCTTGCAACTGGGTAGCGTTCACCTTTCCCCGGGATTTAAGTGGTTAATGAGACTCTATACTGTTACCTGAAGAAACGGAGATCGGGCCTAAACTGGTAACTGGTATCTTCCCTCTGCTTGGACGAACATAAGGCTTTACGTACTGTTATCCAACAAAGAAATTGTCTGGTATTTTCACTCTTCTTGCAAGAGCGGTATTACTTCTTTGTTGGATAACAGTATGTAAGTAGGTATCAGGTATTCCACTTGCGGTGCGTTCTCGAACAAATTGTCGGCGGTAATTAAGCGGATGCTGGTTGGTGATTTAACTAATTTGTTTGTGAGTTGCGTCACAATTTGATTACGCACTTGTACGCCGAACTTACCTGCGGTCATTAGAAGGGTCAGGGGAATCACCACCCCTAAGTTATGATGATGTTCGATTGTTACAATCATAATGCTGCCCCCGTTTCCAAAAAATAAATCAATAAATCAATAAATCAGTAAATAAATAAATACATACATACATACATACATAAGTAAGTAAAAATAAATAAGTGATAAATAAATAATAAATAAATAATAATAAATAATAAAAATAAATAAATAAATAAATAAATGAAATATAAATATTAATAAATAAATAAACGGACAAACGAACGAACAAACAAATAGCTAACTAACTAACTGAACTAAATAAATAAATACATGTTCTACTTTTCGAAGACATTATATGTAAACCCCTAAAGGCCCATAAATCTTACTGTTAGAATAATTAGCTTGCTTCTCGGGCATGAGAAACTGACCTTGACGAGACACTGACAGCGACCTCTGCATTCTATGGTGACGTCACAGTTCAACCCATGGTGCCAGTGAATGGTGGTGTCTTCTTCCTCATCAGAATTCCATGGGTGTTAATGAGTAGGGGCGTACGGCCTGTAATCAAGATAACGAGAATCAAGATGGTTATACAGCGAGAAAAAGGCCCTCGGCTCTGCATAGCGAATCGAGAGAAGACCGGTATTACCCGGTTGCATAGGTTTGAAATAGAGTAATATTTTTATCAAATTTATGACGTTTGTATTATACATGTATCGACACTTTTTTTTTCAAAACACATAAAGCTTGAGATCATAATAAAAGCAGAAGATATCAACCAAAATCAGTTATCTGTTACAACACGTAGAAAAATAGCCTACATCTTACTCACAATATCTGATCACATCAAAAGAATATGATAATATTTAGTAGGAATATGATAATTTTTAGTAATAATGTCCAATTCACAAATATTCATGTTATGCTTGTTATTAACCCGTTGCATGTCGGAATCATCGCGACAAAAACCGCTACCGACACGCACTTCATAATTATAACAGTGTCAGTGGTGACATGCGCAAGGTATAAAATGGATTCTCTAAGAATAACGTTGTTGCAGTAGAACCTCTTTTGACAACCACTTTATTTTAAAGGAAATAAGTCGTCTTAACCCATTCAAGAAGTGCCGCATCGGGATACGCGGCAAAGACGCGTATCCGGATGCGGCGCTTCTTGAATGAGTTGAAACAGGGTGCTCTCTCTCTCTCTCTCTCTCTCTCTCTCTCTCTCTCTCTCTCTCTCTCTCTCTCTCTCTCTCTCTCTCTCTCTCTCTCAAGTCAAGTCACTGGAGGATGAAAACAAAAAACTCAAGTCTCAGCTTGGTGACCACAACAAAATGTTTACTTCACTGCGCATCACTCCCCACCCCTCCAAGAAGCAGATGACAGATGCACAGGTGGATGGCACTCTGTTGTCAACCAAGCCTGGCCCATCCCTGACCTCCTCTCAGCCCCGACAGGCCGTTCCCACTGACCAATCTCCGCCTGCCATAACCTAGCCAAGACTCCTTCATTTGGTATGGCTTCCCCGTTATCCATTCAAAGCTCAGGTCTCACTCCCTCCACTCCCTCGCCGACCCAGCCCGCACACAACACTGATCGAGCCTCATACCGTGACGTTTTAGTCGCCGCCGTGCCTGTGTCCAATCGCTTTGCTGCCCTCTCTGTTGACGACTGCACAAACGTCCAGGTCAAAAATATAGGCATGGAATCGCTCAGAAACACGTGCCGCCCCAAGCGTGATCAACATCAGGATCACCCTGTCCCCCCTGATGTCTTAACCAAAGAGAGGATTTTGCCTGGGGTCCCTGCAGTGCTAATAGGTGATTCAGTCGATCTTGCGAGAGGTGGGTAGCAAGATTGTATCACCGACTGTACCTATGCAGAAGATCTGCGTGCCGGGCATGTCCATTGCTGAATTGATGGCGTGGCTCGACTCGCAGCCTCCTGCACCGCTCATTGGTTTAGCCGTGCTGCATGTCGGGATCAACACATGCAAACGCCGACAAGTGATCAGTGTGGACACCTGGGCTGCCCTCCTCAAACTGGTAAAAATTAAGTTTCCATGCGCCTCCGTCAAAATGTCGTCGGTTTTGCCTGCTTTTGGTCGACACCCCGCCAACAGCGCCATCATTCCATCCAACAGGAACCTGATGGCGGCGTGTGATCAGGCGAGGGCTCTGTACATTGACAACGTGCCAGTGTTTCTGTCTCGTGGTGGGGCCCCACGTAAGTTGCTCTACAGACAGAATGATAATTTCCATCCAAGCACTGAGGGGGCCTCGCGACTTGCCTTCAACCTTAGGTCCACAGCTCGTGCATCCCTGCCGTCTATGCGGTCTAGCTCTGCCCACCAGCCTGTGCTGCGGCCAACTATGTGTGACGACCACCTGCAATACGGACCCCCCATGCCGCCTCTAGGAGGCTTGCACCGTAACGGTCACCTACCCATTGATCTCAACTGTAAAGTACTCATCCTCCCCACCCCACATTATCCACCCCAGTCAATAACCAATCGGCGTGTTTCCTACCCCGTGGCCCCTTCCCCCAAATTTTCCTGTGATCCTGCCACTTGGAGTGTTGCTTTCCCTGTGCCACCTGTTGCCCCTAGCCATGGCCGGTACGGCTACATCCCCTGTCCAGAGTATCATGAGCGGCACTATGAGACTCTCGTCTGAGTGAATTTCAGTGTGAACCCACACTGGTTGCCTCCCTCGATTCTCACCAGTGGTTCGACGGGCACAATCAGTGTCTTCTATCGTTCGTCCCTTGACTGAGTGAAGTGACATTCTGAACCCACGCTTGATGTCTCCCTCGATTCGTTCTGGCGGAGCGACGGAGACAACTTGCGCGAGTACCATGATGTCTCAATGTCGTATTTATAAGTCCATATGGGTTTTCTCCCTCGCTTCTCTGCTGTGAATCGACGGAGTCAACCAGTGTGGCGCACACCTTCCCTCTCATACGGAAAGACTGTCACTCAGTGTAGCACAAACCTCTCATTAATTGTGAAATCTGAAAGTGACAATTTGGCAAACTGTTTAGTGTCCGACATTGAATATATAGTAGTGTTTTTTAATCAAATAGCACTTTGGATTTAATTCGTGACATGAATTGTTCTTTTGTGAATGGTGACGATTATTATCTTCCTGCGTTTTCCTTTCTATCAAAACTGAGGAAATATACTCTTCTTGGTATAGCGAAGGAGCCAGTGTGTATATAGTATATTATACGGTCTCCGACCAGTGACTCATTTATTTCGCTTTTCAGAACGTAACAAAAACATTATTTCCCCTACGTGGGATGTGACGCTAAGGAGCCAGTTTATATATATATATATATATATATATATATATATATATATATATATATATATATATATATATATATATATATATATATATATATATATATATATATATATATATATATATATATATATCGCAGATACGGTATACGTTCAGTGACTCATTCGCCTACTAAACGTAACGACCTATTATTTCCCCTGCCTGGGGCATGACTGACGTTGTCTGCAGCGAAAGCGATAGACTGAGCTGAGTTTTCAGCACTGTAGTTTCTCCTGGGTTTTGTTTAACTTTGTTAGCGTTCAAAAGTTTTAATTTGTTCTTAATTGACTTTTGTAAACATTTTCCCCCCACGTGTTGATTCATCATGCCTGCCTGTAGCCCACATGTACATCAGTGTTCGCTGAATAAGCATGATTTACGGATAGGGCACCTTAACGTTTATCATTTATACAACAAAGTACCTGACGCCACTGTTTTACTTTCACAACCCCAACCCTTTCATATATTTGGATTACTAGACTCAGGGAACATATTAGTGACGCCTCAATCTCCATTCATAACTATACTGTATTCCGTAGAGATGCATCATCCCCCGGTCATACCGGTATAGCTGTGTACATTCATAACTCTATCCGCCAATACGTTACCCGCTGCATGGATTTAGATTCTTGTCAGGTTGAAAGTTTATTTCTTGAATTGAAATGTGACAAATCTTCCCCCACACTAATTGGATTTATTTATCGCACAACTTCAGCCACATTCTCATGGTATGATGATTTTGTCACCATGATGGATAAGGTGCAACAACGTCACAACAAAGATACTCACCTTCTAGGCGATTTTAATATTGACCTGCTGAAGACTGGTAATGCGGCTTGGAATTGCACCACCTCATTATTTGGCCTGCAGCAGATGGTTCGGTCTCCCACTAGAGTTTCTTTGTCATCCGCCACATTGATTGACCACATCTACACTACAAATGCACCGGAGTGCTGTCACAAACGTCCAGGTGCCGAATGTTGCCATTAGTGATCACTTTCCTACTTGTTTTAATCTTTCAGTTAAACGTGCCCAGCACAAACACCACACTACCATCACATACAGGTCTTACACAAAGTTCAACAAAGATGACTTTCTTCACGACCTCTCAATCACGCCCTTTCACCTTATTTATAACACTTATGATCCCGATGAAGCCCTCTCGCTTTGGTACAAGCTATTTCTTTGGGTCCTCGATAAGCATGCCCCACTAAGGACTAAACGCGTTACTAACACCCTACCCTTCCGCCTTGGTTGTCAAAGGACATCATTCACGCAATGAAAATAAGAGATGACTTAAAACGGCAGAAAAAAATTGCGGATTTTAAGAATCAACGTAATCTTGTAAAATCCTTAGTTAGAAAAGCACAGAAAACGCTTGCGGAAAAAGTTATCACAGAGGGTAAAGATACCCGAAGTGTCTGGAATGCAATCAATTTGTTTACAAAGAAGAGGAGTTCCATCAATGCTGCTACCTCTCCCGGCATAACTCCAGACGACTTCAATTCCCACTTTTTAAATATTGCTGAGTCTCTTGTACAGTCTTTTTCCAGTGGCACTGATAGTTACAGTTGTTCTGATAAACTGTGCACACACTGTGAGTCTGCAACAGGTGCGTCATTCTCCTTACCTCTTATGACAGTGTTTGAAGTAAGTAAATATCTTTCTACTCTAACAAGTAAATCGTGTGGCCTGGATGGAATAAACAACATGGTACTGAAATTGTCCCTTCCATACACGGCTGACACCTTGACATTTATATACAACTTTTTTTATCAAGCAAGGTATTTTTCCAGATGCCATGAAAGATGCTAAAGTTGTCCCCATTCCCAAATGTACAGATCCCAAAAGTCCAAACGATTTCCGTCCTATTTCAGTGTTATCACTATTATCAAAGCCACTAGAAAGACACGTTCATAAGCACCTACTCCAATTCTTGGAGAATCACCGCCTACTCGTATCTCTTCAGTCCGGTTTTAGACCTAAACACTCATGTCATACTGCACTCGTTCACATTGTCGACTCTTGGCTCTCATCAATAAACAATTCCAAATTAAATGGTGCAGTTTTTCTGGACCTAACCAAAGCATTTGATTTAGTCGATCACAACATTCTTTTAAAGAAACTTTCAGTATATAAGCTTGATTCGAACTCTATAGCTTTTTTCTCCTCCTACCTCAGTAACCGCCGACAGAAGGTGTACTCAAACGGAAGGTATTCGAAAGGAGGTATAGTGAGGCACGGAGTCCTCCAAGGATCTATCCTCGGGCCTCTTTTATTTTCTTTATTCATCAATGACCTACCTCTTTCCATCTCAAATCCTGAGGTTACTTGCGAACTCTTTGCTGATGATTCAACGCTGCATACATCAGACAAACGTGAAACGACGCTAAATTGCATCCTCCAGCAAAGTCTCGATGAAGTGTCAGATTGGTGTACGCAAAATCGCATGCTAATCAGTACTTCTAAAACCAAAAGCATGTTGATAACAACCCGCCAAAAGCGTCAGCTACATCCTGCCCCTCTGAAACTGTCACTTGGCAATAAACCTATCCAACAAGTATCCAGGCACCGCCTACTGGGAGTTGTAATTGACGACCAGCTGAACTGGTCGCCGCATATCGACAGTTTGTGCAAGACCTTGTCCAGGAATGTATTTCTGCTCTCTAAACTTAGACATATTCTTAGTACAAAGTGCTGTACATTGTTCTTTCATGCACACATTAAAAGCCACTGTGGGACGCTTGCAGTGAACTTCGTTTTAAAAAACTTAACTCGCTGTATCGTCGTTCAGTTAAGTTAATTATTCCTAACCCTACTTCCACGGACGAGAAAATAAAATCCCTTGGCCTGCTTACACTGAAGGAACAACTCAAATTTAACAAATGCGTACTCATGCACAAAATATTTCATTATCAAGCCCCGGAATATCTGCGCATGATATTTAACTTCAGCCCTCGGCATCAACTACATACGAGGAATGACTTGCTTCACTTACCCCGCCCACGGATAGATCTCTACAAGTCAAGCCTTCTATTTTCAGGTAGTTCTGTCTGGAACTCATTGCCATTAAACATTAAATCATTTTCCGATAAAATCCATTTTAAACGTGCATTGCACACTCACTTCCAATCAGCGTGACTTCACAGTTTGCCATATAAGAATAATACTGCTGATAACACGTAAACGTCAAATATTTTCTCTTTCTCCTTACATTTGCTACCTGCTCATCTATTGTCTTGTCGGTGTCACTATAAGCTACTGATGCTGCTGATCCTATGACACTGTCTTAGATGAGTATAATATTAATGCTATGCACGCGTTTCGTTCTCTTGCTTTTTGCATCGGAGGCAGTTACAAATTCTCCATTGTCATTTTCCCCCCTCCTTTCGATGATTCCCTTATTGTTTTTTTTTTTTTTTATTTTCCCCGTAGTTTTGCTTCCTCAACTTATTATTATTGTTATATTATTATTATTATTATTATTATTATTATTATTATTATTATTATTATTATTATTATTATTATTTGCATGCTATGTTTCTTTTCCTGTTGTGTTCTCTTTTGTTTACAGGACAGCTTGTAAGACAGGCATTGAGTTGCCTAATGGCTTTATCCTGAATAAAAAAGATTCATCAAAAGATCTCTCTCTCTCTCTCTCTCTCTCTCTCTCTCTCTCTCTCTCTCTCTCTCTCTCTCTCTTGTTACAGTAACTTAATACCTGAACGGACTACTTATATTACACTTTATATATATATATATATATATATATATATATATATATATATATATATATATATATATATATATATATATATATATATATATATGTGTGTGTGTGTGTGTGTGTGTGTGTGTGTGTGTGTGTGTGTGTGTGTGTGTGTGTGTGTGTGCGCATTATTTGCATTGTTTTTGTATTGTGTTTATTTTATTTTTATTTTTTCATTTCAGTTTATTTCTTCATGTTTCGATTTATTGTGTTTCTCTTACTCTTTGCTATTAATGTTTCTTTTCTAACAGGACAGTTTGTAAGAGAGGCGTTTCGCCTAAATCTTTATCCTGTCAATAAAATGTCTCATCATCATCATCATCATCATCATCATCATCACTCTCTCTCTCTCTCTCTCTCTCTCTCTCTCTCTCTCTCTCTCTCTCTCTCTCTCTCTCTCTCTCTCTCTCTCACTCTTGTCTTCAGAATATTTCATGTTGTAGTATGTTAGCAACGGCAAGTTTGAAAAATGACGTATTTGTATCTGTCAAAACTTCTACCGTTATGTAATAAAGTTTCATCTCAGCTCTCTCTCTCTCTCTCTATCTCTCTCTCTCTCTCTCTCTCTCTCTCTCTCTCTCTCTCTCTCTCTCTCTCTCTCTCTCTCTCTCTCTCTCTCTCTCTCTCTCTCAGTCTGCACAAAGAAAACTGTCACCTGTCATCGAAACCATTTACGTGGCTACAGTTACCTAAATGATGGTCTTTAATGACAGGTGATTACTCATGGTGTGGTCATTCAAAACAGGTTTTGCTGTAATGTATACTCAGAGGCAATAAAAACGCGAAATGTGTCGATAAATGTACCCGCAAACGAAGATCCATCCATACAACAAAACAAGCAAATTATCTTTTTCTTTAGATGTTGAGTCTACTGTCTGAGCTACCTGCACACAAATTGTCAAAATTGCCTTTGTCTGCCTTGGACGACACAGGGTTTCACATGTGGTGAAAATTAGCAAAACAGGACACACTGTGATAAGCAAATTACCAGTGAGACGTGTTAACACACATGTTGTGTGGACTGCTTATGATGTTCTAAACTGTCTCAAAAGAAATTTGAATCATATAAAATCCACTATAGAACCAAAACAGCCGGTGTACATCATCTTCTTAACGGATCAGATTTTCTGCAACGTGAATGACTTTCAAGCCATTTTTAATGCTCCGGTGATTGACTTAGAGATGAGGAACACACCAATATCCATTTGATCAGGTAAATATGGCCGCTATAATAAATATAAGCAACTGTTTGTTTTTTGTGTTTGTACTGAGTCATGTTGATTTTTTTAGATGCCTTTAACAAACAAAATAGGTCAAGACCAAACAGGCCTGATTTTCATTCATACTGGTCATCTCGGCACTGCACGTTGGTTGGTTTTCAGCTGTGTCCTCTGCAGTTGCTTCCCATTTCACTTTCAATATTCCGTGATAGTAGGGCCATTGATGACGTCATAAGTCATCGACGTGAGATGTTTAAGACTAAACACTCTTTTTAGACAAGACATAATACTCCTTTCAAAACACTCTCTAAAACATTATGTCAAAATAACACGGAACAAAGCATGTTTACGAAGAAAAATGCGAGGGTGAAAATTTCGCGTTTTTAGTGCCTCATGGTATAATTTACTCTCAAAATTTACTGTGTGATTGCAACTTCTGTGAAGAAGAGTGTATGGGATCAGACACAAAGCAAGATCGGTTTATAAAGTTAAAAACTATCCATCAAATAAAAGAAATGTTTTGCTTTTTTTACAAATCTAAATAGAACCGACAAGTAGGCACATTTGTATGAAGCATAAATTGAAGCTACAAAAAAGTAACACTACACAGCACAACTAACCACTGCCTAGTCCAAAGACATTTTCACACACTTACACACCGACACGAACATACCCATACGCGCGGACGTTAAACGGAAAAAAACCGCACGTAGCTTTATTTTAATATTCATATGTTATATTTACTTGAAAAGGTGATTTGAAGATCTAGATACACCATATGACGCCAAGACAGCTACTCCCATTAAATTAATACGCCTTCTGTTCAAAATAAAACCTTTGCAATTTTAACCTACAACCAGAGTGTCGATAACAAACGCTATTCAAAGTGAGAATTCCCCCTGTATGTCTGAGATAAAGAGGTGCTACAAATCGCTTTGACTCGAGTGAAAGGTTCGGGTACAGTCGGTGTATTGAACCCTACACTGTCATATGCGGACATATAAATACTTTATTTATCTCTTCTGTCTGAGAACGAACCAAGGTAGATCCAAACAGCAAAGAGGCATATATTTTCATGAGCCCTTGCGACAGCAGGGGCTCATGTGAATATATGCCTCTTGCTTGGGGTAAAGCGGCCTACGTATTGAACTGACACTGTCACATACTGGAAAAAACAACAACATGGAATTAAATGAGGCAGACCACAAACCAGCGGGTGGCATAGATTCTTATGAGCCTCTGCGGCAGCAGGGCATCATGAGAATCTATGCCTCTCGCAGGTAGAAACTTTGCGGGCTTACACAGGTCAGGATCCCCTTGCATTTTGTTCCCTTGAACAGCTTTGGAGAACGCGTCAGAATTTCAATAGACGGAGTTCAAAAGAGGATCGCTTTCCCGGCGATACTGCGCAACATATGCGACAAACGGAATTACGTGTGACTCATAATGTTTGTAACTTTAAGAAACGGTCGTTTTAGTCCTTATTATAAGCACGCAGCCTTCTGTCTTTGGCCTGAATTAGTGATTTAGGAATAAGTCCCTGCTGGCGCTGGCGCCAAAGAAGACTGAAGATAACAAGGGTTTTGAATGATAGTTGAGGATTACAAGTCACACAGCGGACATCTTCAGCAAAATGCCTGCGCCGATAATCAGAGATATAGGATTATCGTGGTGTTTATCCCACACTTCGAACGTACACGGCATTTACATGGTTTCATTTAGATCTATTAAAGTACCTCAGCATCAAGTAGTCCAACACGAAGTAGATATAGTAGTCTGTAAGTACATAAACAGACGTTGCATAACGTATCACAGTGTGATATCACATGTTTGGGTGTTTGGTGTTCACATAACAGCATGCACTAATTGCGGCATGCATGTGAGGACAAGAAGAGAGTTCCAAAGTCAAGTCAGATTAGTTTTTGGTGGGTGACGTGGTGTATCCGATCACCTCTGTAACACGAGCAGTGGGAAATAGCAGAATAAGGGTGGTGCCGGAATAGCTTGGGGCACCACCCTTATTCTGCTATTTCCCGTGTCATAGAGGTGATCGATCGATTACGCTACGATCATCCCACGCCCGTGCCGAACACAACCCGCCTGCTGTCCCAAACTGAACACACCCTCACCTGATCACTTTCTCAAGTGTTGATCGATCGCCTCTGCTGTAAGGATATCGGTGCACTACGAATAAAAGAGCTGCCTCGCGGTAGTGTGTGGCCAAAAGATTAGAAGTGAGATGAGCCCCCACCCCCCAATTTAACCCTTTCCCTTCCAGAGGCAAATACGTCACATATTATACTCGTCTGCTGAGCACTACTACGTACAGGCTGCGGGAACATGGATCGACAGAAGATAAAAGATGTTTTTAAAAAAATGTTTTCAATTCAGCGGGTATGTAGAAGTAACACGAAAAGATTTTTTTTTTCAGACTCGTTTATTCCAATCGACAGTGAAATTTTCAATGGTAGTGCTCGATTAGCTTGGCGCCTGGACGCGTCAAGCTAATGTGGCACTACTCTTGAGCGTTTAACTTCGCGCCGTATCCTCAAATTCGTCAAAAATGAAAAGAAGTTATATGATATACTAAGGCTACTTGGATCAAGTCGGTCTACCCACCCGCAGCCGAGGCAAAAAGATGGGCCTGTTGTATTTAGCATGTCCGTTGGAAGGTCCTGGCAAATAAAAGCGGCACAACTGGAGTGCGCCTGACTGGATCAGTGCTCAGGTCGTATTCTGTAGGCAATAACTGCCTCCTATAACCCGCCAGTTCGGGCGTTCCATTATCACTCCGGTGCCGCAGACGTAACCATCCAGCCGGTCTACCCATGGCCCACGTAGACCGAAAGAGATAGGTGCCGATTGAGTGCAATAAGATATGTCGGCACTGAAGGGACCAAACAATTGTAATAACCTTTTAGGCTGGATCGAGTTCCACAACTGGAAACAAGTTTGCGGATTGTTGTGTGCTGGTCTGTGATTTTGAACCTTACGGCTCCGCCGTAAGGTTCAAAATCACTGACCAGCACACACATGGGCAACGCGACAGACTCGTATGACAGATGTCCGTGTTGTATCTTTTTGTATATATGTATCCTGTCTAGCAGTAACATTGCTGTTGTTATCGTTGTTGTTTGGTTGAAGTCTGTTGGTTGACTCCCCCATACATTCCCGAATGTCGCGGGGACATTAAACTGGACTTCATACATGTTGGTTGGCTGGTTGGTTGGTTGTGGTCTGTTTTTTGGTTGATTGTTTGTTTGTTTGTTTGTTTGTTTGTTTGTTTGTCTGCTTGTCTGCTTGTTGATGTGTTTAACTTTTCAATGATCGACAGATGCCCGCGTTATATCGTTTCGTAAACATGTATTCTCTCCACCATCGTTCACCACTATGAACAAGCTTGGAGGTCGACTGTGACAAGAGAAATCAACTTACACCGCGGAATGGAAAATGGATATCAATGACACCTCGATGATATACTGCGCCAGGTTAACGTGACGCTTGAAAAATAAAAATCTATGTTGTATAAGTTCATTTTTCTTCACTAAACAATGTCACTGAAAGTAAATTTCAGAAATGCATAGAAACACTCCACTCCACACGCCTTTAAATAGAAAGCAGGACAAACCAAATAATTATATATACAGTACATTTGACTGGACTCAACATTTGTTAGGATTCGAACCTCTGACGTAAGGGGTGTGTTAGGATTCGAACCCCTGACTTACGGGTTATTGTTGTTTTTTAAGCCCAGAGCTTCACCAAAACGACCGGCTATTCCCAGCCTCGCAACCTTGAACCGTGATCAAGTTGACATGTCTTTGTGACATTGACAGGCGATACTCGAATGTCTGACCAGGGATCGATTTGGAACATGATTAGGTTCAAGTCCAAATGCCTCCTCCAACAGAAAAAAACGAGAGATTACGCATGCAACAGGCATAGATTTTTATGAGCCCCCGTAAATGCGGAGGCTCATGAAAATCTATGCCTGTTCAAGATAGATGAATTCAGATGGATGTGGAACAGAAATAATACCACCAGTGCACACATGCATGAAACAAGATAATTATGTCTCTTCTGCTTCGTGTAGGCTTATGCAGGTGAAACCAACACAAGGCGCGATCTTCATGATGACCTACCACCTGCAAGGGCTCATGAAGCTCTGTGTCTCCTGCAGGTGCACGCCTTTCTCTGAAGGCGTGAGAATTAAAGCACTTGATCCTCCGTCCACCTGCCTGACCGTTACAAAGACATTGGCATGAATCAATCGACTTAGAGAAGCAAATCGCCAATTATTCACAGTGTAAATGACGACTGGGCCATGGGCAGTCCCAGGGTCTCACAAACGTTTGCCCAGGCGTGTGCCCTGGACAGACCACTCCAACTTCACTCCACGGCGACTGGAAGTGGTGGAAGACTTCATCAACCATCTCCACCAACATGTCGCTGGACATCGAGATCAGCAGGTGCATAGGAAAGGTAACAACCATTATAGCCAAGATGGCATGTAGGGGAACAGGTTGCTCACAGAGAACACAAAGACGAATGCCTGCCAGGCTTGCGTCCTCAGCACCCTGCTTTACTGCAGTCAGACCTGGACCAACTACATGCGTTTGAAAAAACGCCACCTTAAGGTCCGTTTATACAGAGCGCGAACGCGAACGCGAAAGCGAACGCGGTTTTTCGTCCTGGAATATTTTAGTCATTTGTAGAGGAACCGTTTAAATAGAGTGCGAACGCGAACGCGAACAATTTTTTGTTCGCGCGAACGACCGCCTTGATTGCCCCCAGAGCGAATTTTCTCAGAAGGTCGCGCGGCTTTTTTGCTATCAACCAATCAGCAGGTACTTCCCTTGCATCATTTCCACAAATAGAAACTTGTACGCCTGACCTGACAATGGACAAGACAGAAGCCATGATTCTTGAAATTGAGAAGAATCATGTACTGTATGACAAAGCAGACAAAGATTACAAAGACATCACGAAAAAAAGAGACATATGGAAAGCAATTGGACAGAGAGTCGGACTGACAGGTATGTGATTGAAATTAATTTTATTTTACCTGTGTCAACAATGTTATGGAACTGTAAAAAAGAAATGTCTGCATTTTATCTCTCACAGCAAGAAAAAGACGAGTTCGAGTTCGTGCTCTATTTGAATGGCAAAACTGCTCAAAAGTCGCGTTCGCGTTCGTGTTCGCGTTGGACGCGTTCGCGTTCGCGCTCTGTATAAGCGGACCTTTATTTAGCCGCGCCGTCCGCAAGCGGTGCCTCAAGCCGGCGCGTCTCTGCATCCCCTGGCAGGACCACATCCCGCATTGAGACATCCCTAGCACACATTGGTTGTCTTCCTCGATTCGCTACCGCTGAGCGGTAGCAAATCGAGGGAGACAGCCAGTGTGTCCCCAGCATGTACTCTCTCATCAGACCGTGTGCTAATCAAAGCGACTACTCCTGCCCGAGGCACCGCCTTGGGTTGGCCTTAGCCTCACGCTCGGCGTTTACACTTTGGCTGTCGGCGGCGCTTTTTTTGTCAAGGTGAGTCCTTTAGTAAAGCGCTACCGACAGTCCCGCCCGATAACAAACTAACTCCTGCTCGAGGCAGGAGTGGTCGTCCTTTATTGATAGGATGGGTATGACCGATCTCAGACGATTTACTGTGCCTGTGAACAAGAAGACCAACACTGCTACATCATACTATGTATGTAGGACACGCGCCTTTCAACTAGGGGACGCAAATTATGTTGACATTTTTTCCTCACAAAATATGCTAGAATTAGAATACACAATTTTAATCATAACCATTTGCACAGCAATTCAAATTCCGAAGGAAGTATAAAAATGTAAGCATGTAACCACACACTAATCAGAAAAGTCCTACCGACAGCACTATTGATACACCATCAAACACACAAGCATGCACGCGAGCGAGCGCGTACACTCACACGCATGTACACACACGCGCGCGCGCGAGCGCGCGCGCACACACACACGCATATACATACACACGCGTGCGCGCGCACACACACACACACATACACAACACTAAAAAAAAAAAAAAAAATCTGCCGCAAACTACGCCACAAACTAATAGGGCATAAAAAAGATGTCGAATAAATGATTGCATCAACTAAAACAACATTTTCACAACATACTAAATCTACAATCACAAAACGTTTAATATGCCCACATTCCAGCCTGCTTCACTAAAACTACACTCAAAACGTTCTCTACTACAACAACGAAACAGGTATCAGCCATTCTTTCAAGCAAGACTGTGCACAACATACTTATCTTACCATGTCTGACGAGTGAGCGGCCCGAAAAAAAACATTACACCGATTAATGTGTGATGGTCTGTGATTTTGGACCTTACAGTTGAAAGCCGTAAGGTCCCAAATTACAGACCAGCACGCAAACAATGACAGCAAGTATATATATATACACACACTGTCGTCTGAGATTCTCACGCAGCTGAGTCAATATCCTTGAAACATATGCAAGACGATTTTAGTATCACTTTACAAAACTTAAATCACTTGACACATGTTTTTATCGTTATCGTAATAGACTGAAGTAAAGTACCGCGCGATAGTGTCAACTTTTTTTCAAAACATGGATCAGACAGGGGTGGATGGGGAGGGTGGGGGCGGGGTGGGGGGAGGGGGGGGGGGTGGTGAGCAACTTTGAGTGTTGCTGTTGGTTGAGATTAGCCCTTACTGCCATACCGTCAAAGCGTTTGAAGTCGTTCTAACTGCAAGAGACACGTGCAGATCCTCGTGAGCCCCTGCAGTTGCCGTGAAAGCTTAAAGCCGATCTAACCGCAAGAGGCATAGATCTTCATGAGCCCCTGCAGTTGCCGTGAAAGCTTAAAGCCGATCTAACCGCAAGAGGCATAGATCTTCATGAGCCCCTGCAGTTGCCGTGAAAGCGTAAAGTCAATCTAACCGCAAGAGGCATAGATCTTCATGAGCCCCCGCAGTTGCGGGGGCTCATGAAGATCTATGCCTCTTGCTGACACCACTGTGAATCCATGTCTCTGGGGCGGTTGGTGCTCATTGGCGTGGAACTGACGAAGATTGCAGAAAGACAGTCTGTGTAAACTGGCAGTGAAGGGGTCAACTCAAGATGGAAATAATGATCAGCCTCCACCTGTGCCACATCGATAATTTATCACTGTCGTTTAGCTGCAGGTGCACAGGATGCGCTATTGTGCGCCGCAGGTGACTTTCAGGTGTGTGGGGTGGACGGGGATAGGCTAAATCGCACGTGCATTCACCTTCTCTTGTATGGCACCTTCTGTGTGTGTGTGTGTGTGTGTGTGTGTGTGTGTGTGTCTGTGTGTGTGTGTGTGTGTGTGTGTGTGTGTGTGTGTGTGTGTGTGTGTGTGTGTGAGCGCGTTAGTGTACTAGAAAGCATACAATGCAATGGTGCAAGTGTCTTAGGAAATACTGAAAATTATGTGATAAACTGCTAACCTACTTGAAAATCGAGAAGGAAATTTGCGTTTCAGTGTCTGAGTCACTTCACTTGCATCAAGTACAGCAACACAACGTACACCAAACAGTGCTGACTGATGCAGCACCATTGCATTGTGTGTCTGACAGGTACAAGGTACATTACATATTAATTCTCCGGCGCCATGTGCACACGGCTAGGGCGTGATTGGGTTGGTATTTGACTTGTGATCGTGGAGATTACGTTGTACTGATTAGGAGACCTCCGCAACTGATCCCCATCAGCAAGAAACATAGATCATCAAGAGTCCAGGCAGCTGCAGGGACATGTGCTTTGTGATATAAAAAGGGATTAGCAATATCCCAGTTAGCAAAAGGGTACACGGGCTGATTTCGACTGACGTGGGCCCGCGGAAGTTCGCTCGCTGTCAGGGCCTGATTGGGATTGGTACTTGGCATGCAGTACAACAATGGGTTGTCACTTGTAACATATTGTGGTATAGGTATAGTGTTTATTTTGATCTCTTGTGTGTATGTGTGTGTGTGTGTGTGTGTGTGTGTGTGTGTGTGTGTGTGTGTGTGTGTGTGTGTGTGTAATATGGCTGAGTGTGTATTTATATCTCTGTGTGTGGTGAGTGGGATGTTGGGTGTGTGTGTGGGGGGGGGGGGGAGTACGGGAGGGGGGGGGGAGTACGGGAGGGGGGGGGGAGGTTTAGAGTGTCAGTGTCTGTGTGTGCGCGTGTGGGTGTATGTGCGTGCGTGCGTATCAGTTTAAATGTGTGTGCGTGCGTGCGTGCGTATGTGTGTGTGTGCGTGCATGCGTGCATGTGTTTGTGTGTATGTATGCGTGTGTGTGCGTGAGTGAGTGCGTGCGTGTGTGTCTGTGTGTATAAATACTGCAGGTTAAAGTCTGAGTGCTTAATCTGACAACGCCGTCTTGAAAAGTACCTAGCGTAACTAATCCAACGTGAACTCGTAACGCAGACACACAGAGAACAAAACAAGGGCTTACCTGGAGAGAAAAGAAAACCCTGACTCTCTCAGAGAGCGAAACCTTGAGCTCGTTAGAACTTTGCTTGTACAGCACCAACACAAATGGATATAACACTGACGCTACCACCACAACAACTGTACTGATTACTATCCTCGTCACAATAAGCAGTAGAACTCCCAGTCACCAATAATTGTGACTTTTGTCGCTTCTCATCCCACTGTGAATCCTGAACGCGCGACACAACTGTAGAGCTTCTGTTTCTCAAAGTCACAGGGCCAAGGGGGTCGCCATTTTGGCTACTGTCGCCAGAGTAAACAACAGGGCAACTACCGGCTATGGGACTTTGCGGGGCGAGTTCAGCGCCAGCATTATTCATTCAACATTTCGTACTGTCATTCTGTCACCTCTACCCCTTCGTCGTGATAACTTAACATGGATATAAATCGGATCAGCAAGAGGTGTGGATTCTCATGAGCCCCCGCAATTGCGGGGAATCATGAGAATCTACGCCTCTTGCAAACGAAGTAGACGTTTTGCTGCTTTCCTGTTCGATGGCAGGGCAAATCACTTCGCCATGTAGTAACTTATCCACCCCCTCCCCCTAATGATTTATCGATATAAATATGATCACCGGCAGGAGGCGTAGATTATCATAAGCCCCCGCATGTGGGGGCTTATGAGAATCTATGCCTCTTGCGGACGGAATGGGAGCTTCGTCTATTGGAGTGTAAGTGTTCGATTGTACGGCGGCAGGTCAAGTAGGTTGGCACGCTTGGCTAGTCCTCAATAGAAAACTGCTAGGGGCCCGGAACTGTGTATTGTGAGATCATTTTAAAAGTGCGGATATACACTGTGTCGAGTTTCTGGCACGAATATGCTTGCACACAATTTATTTCTGTGGTGTGTTATTACCGTGAACAAGGACATGCACTGGTGACGAAATGAATAGTTGCACTGAATTAATCCCAAATTGATTATTACCGTTAATTGAAAACCAAAAGAGTGTTTGTTGTGATTTACTATGGTGTTCTGACAACCCTGATTTAGCTGATATAGTGCTTATATAAACGTATAGGAATATGAAATTACTCCTCTCAGACTGACGTATCAAAATTGGTAATGTAAACTACAGACCATAGAGAAGGGAAGTGTTGATGAATACAGTACATTATACATGACTGGGGCAATCACCCAACGATTGGCATATTTGTCCAGCGTTGATCAAGAGCGCTTTTCTTCAGTTTGTATACTATTAACTAGTTCACCACCCAACTACCAGAGGTATAGATCCTCATGAGCCCCCGCAGTTGCGGTGGTTCATGAGGATCTATACCTCATTTCTAAACCCACTGTGTATTTGAGTTCCTTTATGGAGTTAAATGACGATCATTAACCCATTACATCCTGAGGCTGATCTTTTAAAAGTTGCTCAGTTATTTCCTCTGCAGGCTACGTTACAGATTAGGAGATAGATCAACCATTTTGGTTCCGAAGGGGGTGCCAGAATAGCGTGGCTCCACAGGCGCCAAGCTATTGTGGCACCACCCTTAAACTATCATAGTCAAATTTACTTCAGGCAATAGTGTATCAATATGAAAAGGGTTAATATTGTTTCTCCGGATCCGTAGTACGCCGAGTTCTAGAGTCAAACAGCTAAACTGTCATGATCGTCTACCAAACTAGTTTGAGTCTCACCAGCTGGGCAGACCATTGAGTGAAAGCCCAGACACCGTTCAGGTTTGCCCGCCGGATTAGTTTGATGACTGCACGGAGAGGCATTTATTTTTTTTCCGTGGAATCATGCATATAATTATGTCTGCTGATCTGTGACTTGGGACCTTACGGCTGCACACCATAGGCCGTAAGGTCGAAAATCATAGACCAGTACACATTCGGAAAATTTTATGTTGACTGAACGCGACCCAACGGTACAACGCTATCGGTCTCTGAAGGCTTAGTTTCCAGGCCTAAGGAGACACGCACTGCGGCCTGTAAGCTGCTTACTCCCCCGTGGGCTAAAGGGCCTCGGGACCACATAGGCCGCAGTCGCCCCGTGTCTACTGAAACTGACATCGGCCCTAGGACCTTTAGCGAACTGGGTCACTCACACAATCAACGCCAGCCGCCTGCAACAGAGGAGGGACATGCCTCATGAGCTCTCGCAGTCGACGTACTTCTAACTAAAGGCCATTTGTCTTCTAGAGGCACGAGCCTTTGCAAGCTGCAGGGGCTTAACCCCTCCTCTGCCGCTGTGCGTACATTTTTGTTTCTGAAATCTGTGTTCATTCGACGACCAAAAACCAAAAGCCAAAACCGTCCAAGAAACATGGATACACATTGGTTTCAGCAAGAGGCATAGATCTTCGTGAGCCCCCGCAATCGCGGGGGCTCATGAGGATCTATGTCTCTTGCAGTTGGATCGTGTTCACTTTTTCACGGCAGTCAAGTGGTTAAACGAAAAGATGTCAATTTATATCAGTCTTTTTTTTTTCTTTCCTTTTTAAATTCAATCTGCTCTATATTTGACTGTTAAAAATTTGACGATTATTGTTAATTATTTGTCCCGACTGGCTGCGAGAAAAACTAGTTGACTGGAAATGTACCAGGTCACCTTTTGTGTCACGGTTTTTACATGTTGAGAAAATATTGATGGATACGCGTTATAAAACCCCCGCGTAAAAAAACAAACATAATAAATCGAAGTTCAATATACACCAGTTATTTTATGTGCTTTATACGGTACTGGTCTGCAATTTTGGAACTTACCGCCTGCAGCCGTAAGGTCCAAAATCACAGACCTGTACACACTGGTCTTTTTTATTTTTTGTTTCTTTTTTGTTGTTGTTATTGTTTGTTTTGTTTTTTATCTGAGACTAGGGTCCTACACTTACAGTCTTGGGTCCTTTGACGATGTGAAAGTTGCCTAGGTGTGGCTCAAGTACTTCTGGGTTCTCGGGTACGATATTTTGTAAGTGCCGGCAACGAGCCACTTTTCGGTGCGTGCCTGTTACGTTCAACAATCTATAAGAGACCCTTATCATGCTACTTCCGTAACACTTTCACTGCCGATAAATTTTTTTTAACTACCCATCTGCAAGAGGTATAGATCGTCATGAGCCCCCGCAGATGCGGGGGCTCATGAGGATCTATGCCTCTTGCTGTGACCACTCTGTATCTTTTTTACGTCTTGGGGTCCTTGGCGATGAACTGACGAGGAGTTCAAAAACACAGGCTGAGTCAACTGGCTGAGAAGGGTCTCGTCGCACTCACTACCTAAGGATGCAAGTTGATTGGGAACGATCGAATATTGTCGTAGTGTAGCGCTTGATTAGCTCAGCGAAGACGCTATTAACTGTGGTGACTTGACTCGAGGGCAGTGCCTGATTAGCTTGGCACAATCTCAGGCAATGCCCTGGAGCTATCGCTGTCGATTCATCTCCTTCGTGTGAGTTGAACGGGGTTAGTTGAGAAACGAACGTTGATTTTTTCTCTGATGACTCGTAGTAAACAAATGAAAAAGTGCTGCGGACTTTCCATATCGTTTCTTTCACTAATCTGTCTACAGATTTTGCATAGATTTATGTCTGACCTACATATACCCCAGTAGAATTTTGTAGAAAGCTGGCTCTGAACGCGAAAAAGATCACAACAGCACATAATAAACGTCAATAAGAGAGAAAAACGGTCAGCCCTCGACCTATATTTCGCACTCGTTCTATACGTCATTGATCGCCACAGCAAAATCACGCCAGACGGCTATAAATCACCGGAAATGATGTTGTTCAGCATGGCGGTACAAGTGAAAATCAAGTTCATTGATTGGCCATTGTCTGCTTCCTCCAGGGTGCCCGTGTATGACACAAGAGAAAATCAAATGAATTCTGCCCTAGGAAGGCAAATGGCAGTAAGTCCATTTTTGTGAAAAGCGAGATTTTCATTGTACATTTGTGTAGTACAATGAAAATCTCGCTTTTCACATAAAATGGACATTGTCTTTCGCGTTCCAAGGCCACAGCTGTTGCACTCCAAAACAGCAGTGTAGTTAGACCGAGGCGTACGAAGACTGAGCCAGTAGTGTTGGTATTTACACTTCTTTTTTCCAACTAAAAGTGGCCAGAGAGGCAGATACGTGTATACTGACAAGCAAAAGAAATACGACATTTTTGGAATCATCGGAAACACTTCAATGTCGTATTTCTTTTGCTTGTCAGTATACATTGACGGTGTATCTGCTTTTCTGGCCAGCCTCTGTGATCACAAATACAGGTGATTCAGACCAACAAGGTGACTTACACGCGTGTAAAATGCAGAGCAGAACCCAATGAAGAAAGAAGCACGCTGATAAAAGACAGTTACAACACTATTATTATTATTATTATTATTATATTATTATTATTATTATTATTATTATAAGATATGCAGCGAATTGTTTGTTTCTTTGTTTGTTTGTTTGTTTAGTTCAGTTTTAAAAGTATTAACAAACTGCGTTGTAACTGTCTTTTCTAAACGTGCTTCTTACTTCGTTGGCTCAGGTAATATTTGAATTCCACCCAAAAAAAAATGGATATGCGTGGGTCAGCTGAGGCCGCCGTCAGCCTGATGACCTTCAGGAAAGAGGGCATTAACCCGTTCACTGGAGAGAAAATTTGAACAACGACCAGCTGTAAGAGGTATAGATCCTCATGAGCCCCCGCAGTTACGGGGGCTCATGAGGATCTATGCCTCTATTGAAACTACTGTGCGTCTTTTCTCTTGCGCTTATCTACCTTTCGAGCTCTCCACAGCTCAGTCTATAAAAACACAATATTGAGCCCTCCTGTAAGAAATCTCAAGTTGCCTACTTAAGCACAGCAAATCAGATGAATTATTCAAGTACTTGTTCGATGTGTGCGCGTTTTAAACCTACGTGTCCCCGGAAGTTGGATTCAAATAGTTGTCAGCAAGAGGAATAGATCCTCATGAGCCCCCGTAACTACGGGGGTTCATGAGGATCGATACCTCTTGCAGTTGAGTGGTGTTCACATTTGCTCGGCACTGAACGGGTTAAGTATTTGGGTGTTTTCATTTTTTACTGTGATTTTTATAGTGTTATCCAGTGTAGTCATAACCTCCACGCCACAACATCGTTCTTTCAACTTCAGCGCCAACCGTGGAACATGAATCGACCATAACAGTTCAAATCAACTACCAGACCACTTTATCACATAGGCTATTCAGTCTCTGCCTTTGAACTATCATGACCAAACTTTCGCCGCGGCAAATACTCACAGCCTAACAGCGGAGTCTTCAACTCGAGTTTTGTTGGCTAAGGAAGTAAAAGAGTTAAGAGCTTATTTTGCCAACGAATTCACGCTCACATGGATTCTTAACCCCTTCATTTCCCGTGGTAGAAAATTTGTTTCTGAATTCGCTGACCACATTTCAAGATAATCAATTGTAAAAAGGTGAAATTCCCCTAAATTTTGGTTTCGAAACAACCCCGAGTCCAGCCGCCCAAAGAGTATGAATACAAATGAAATCAGCAAGAGGCGTAGATCTTCATGAGCACCCCCCCCCCCTCCGCAACTGCTGGGGGCTCATGAGGATCTATATCTCTTGCAGCTGGGCCGTGTTTGTTTTTTTCTCGCCACCGAACAGGTTAACGTATCCATGCACCCACGGAACGTCCGATCAGCAAACACTTCTTTACGTGTTGTGTTTCAATGTACATAGTGATTTAATGGCCTGTTGGTTTTTGCGGGCACTCCTTAATTTTTTTTTTCTCTGTGGATAAAAAGAGATTTGAAGGGTATAACTGATTAGAACTACGTGCTTGTTTGAATACAGAAAGGGCCCGATTAAAACCCGCCTATACCGTCTAATAGGCAACTCCCAGGGAAAGGCCGGGTTTTTTTTTTGCCTATCACAAGGCGCACGTCGGGTTTTAACCCGGTCAGTGCCGAGAAAATCTGATCACCCTCCAGCTGCAAGAGGTATAGATCCTCATGAGCCCCCGCAGTTGCGGCGGTTCATGAGGATCTATACCTCTTGCTGACACCACTTTGAATCCATGTTCCTGGGAAAGCTAGGACATTTGGCATTGAATAAACCGGCAACCTACACTGAACGGCGTAAGTCTGATAAAGTTCAACTCTTATCTGTTTTTTTTCGACAGTAAAGACACTCTAGAGTTCCTTTGTTGACAGCACCAGTGCTGGGAGATCAAATAGACCTAACTAACCAGGGAATAACCAGGGAAAAACTGTCTTGCTCATTAGATCAGAATTGTTTCGCATAAGCAAGATCGGAGTGAAAGTGATATACGGGCCTGTCCTAGAGAAACAATCGGCTGTCCCTAGCGACGCTTCAACTTAGCAACCAGGCACGTGTGTATCTACACTTTTACTCATGCGAGACGCGCGGCATCCGACTATGCGACATGCAAACGCATATCCGTTAGCAGAACGTCTAGAATGTAATAATAATAATAATAATAATTACGGTATTTATAATGCGCTTATCTTATAATAATTATAACTCTAAGCGCACACTCACAACTCGCGCACGCATGCGCACGCTTTAGACAATGACTCACGTACCACAAACAGTGAAATACATTACGACGGTCAGCTTGGGGTGGGGAGTGCGGTGATATAGTGCTAAAACTGTTGAAAGAGGTGAGTTTTGAGGGCGGACTGGAAGGAGGAGAGAGAGTGTTTCTGACGGAGAGAGAGTGGGAGAGTGTTCCAGATGGATGGACCGTAGACGGAGAAGGAGCGGGGACCGAAAGTGTTAAGTTTGGTGCGAGGGATGTGGAGGCGGAGAGGGTCGGAGGCAGAGCGGAGGGAGCGGGAAGGTGTGTAGGGGTG